>JAEAOA010001209.1:502500-572500 GCA_016746295.1 Potamilus streckersoni
CCAATTCATCCTAAATGCAGTGAAATGTAATTTAGAAATAAATTTACATTGTTAGATGTGGCGACTCGTCATACTGGTAAAATTGATGATGTTGTCGAGTGAAATGACATTTGCATGCCAGCGCGTTACTGACCGCGACAAACATAATTAGAATGATTCCAACTCATCACGCGAACATTTTTCCTTCTGTTTTGGGGTTAGAATTATACGTTAGTTATCCAATAGTTACAATGCACGCCGGATTCTAAATTTGCATGTACTTAACTTACTGCAGTCAAACGATTCTGCAGTAGTTAATGTTGCACGTTACAATAGCATGACGTACTCTTTAACTCAAGTGTTAGTGTCAGAATATCAATGACATGCTGGTTGTGGGTTGCTTTTCCTATTGTTATTTGCATCGATGATTTTATTATTGATATTGATTTTGAGGAATGTTCCTTTATTAATATTTAGCTAGTAAAATCAATGGGATTTCGCCATTTCCCTCTTTCTACTGATTCCCAACCCGAAGGACCGACCGTTAGAGTTTCTGACTGAATCCTTTGATTTTCTTTCCAACCAGGGATTTTTCTTTCAGCTCAAGTTAATGTTTTTTTTTAAGTCAATATGATTGCTGCTGTCGAGTGTGTGTGTGTTTGTGTGTGTGTGCGTGTGTGTGTGTCCAAATTAGAGCAAGAAATGATATTGGATTCTTTTTCAACCAACATTTTCCCCCACCCCATCAAACGTTCCCTAATGTCTTGGGATAATCCTAGGCGTTGCTCTGCGAATCGGGTCAAACTTCTGCATTAGTTAAAACATGGAATCTGGATATTTTGTATAACATAAACACACATATGGTCAGTTTGTTTTCAGTCTGCTTCCGATTATGCGTGTAAAATGTTTATGAAGCAGTTAAAAAAAAACATTTCATGCACATTATTGTCTAAATATAGTACAGGAAACAATGAAAATCCCTTACAAGGATGTAACAAGAGAAAACAGGATGCTGGAAAGTGCTTCATATCCCAAAGGAAATTATGGTATGCAAGATTCAGTCTGTGTATCACGAACTCAGGTTTCGACACTTATCTAATCTGCTCTTTCCATCTCTATGTTGGAAATAGACAATGTTGTCAATATCGATTTCTTGGTAAACAGAGTTATAAATAACGTTTTTTTTTTTTTAAAGGATGAGGTTGCTATCTTATCCGTATCAGTCAAGGGAACGGAGCGATTAATATTGGAACATTGCCAAGAGATCCATTTCTCTGAGGGGGTTCTCAACGGGATTTTTAATTTAAATAGTCTCGTTACATTTTAATATGTACATGCTGTTGAACAAAAAGGTTTTTCAAGGTACAATAGAAAAAAGTACAGGTAAGACATATCTGAAAACATACAAAACAGTCGATACTTTCCCATTGAATGCACAGACAAATTTGATAGCGTGAAAAAATGTATAAAAAGAAGCAATTCGACGCGTTTTTGTTAATTTTACAATCAAAGCGCTTTTAATAATTTCTAAACATAATACAAATGTCAGGTTATACTTGTACTCAGTCAAGTTCGTTGTCAGTCAAGATGCAATAATATTGAAGATGTTTATGTAAAGTTTGCACCTTTTTTTAAGTGGAATTGTCGTCATACTATTATTGTTTTTTTTTTTTACTCAGCTTGTGTAAATAGGAAGAAAGTTACAAAAAAATAAATATATAATTTAAACATATTATTTCATTTGAAACATTTTTAACTGCATTTTAGAAGTTTGTTAAAATTAATTGTTGAAATAATATTCTGAGTCATTTCTGAAAAAAAGGAAGATTCCATAGAATGAAAATGTCCTTGTCAAAAACATTATCCGCTTCATATGTGCCGGTTTTCGTGCGTGTCCATCTTTGCAGACCTGTGTATATTTAAATACATATAGAGATTTTTTTAAAAATTTTGTCATTATGGTAAAATGGCCCTACACAACATAAATGCAAAATCATCTTGATTCTTTAATATGGACGGATTCGCACATATATATTCATGTGCATGGTGGTATATTTGCACCACCACCAGAGGAAGTGCAAAACCAGATTTGTACACGTGTACAATTGTACCATATGCAAGTGAGTACTTTATTTTTATTTAATAAATTGTTAAATACTCATGTTGTTGTGTAATGTTAGGTATACTCATTCCGCAAGATGAACATTTGTACTTATGTGTAATAATTTATTAATACAATTATAACCAATAAATTATATACAGTCTACACTAAGAATTCAATATATATTTCGCAAATATGTGTTACTCCTTTTTTATGTTTTCTCATTTGAAATGTTAATTCAGTTATATTCATTTTTTTAAATGTGTCCGAATGCAAATAACCGTTAGCCCTCAGGTTCAAGTTGTGTTTATTGTTCTTTTTCAACTGATACACTCTGGCAAGGGCGGAGTTCAACAATACTTTTCTACTGCGTCGCTTGCTGGTTGATTGGTTATATAGTTTTTCAATTAGCATTTAGTGCCGAAGCAGCTAGAGTTCATTTTCTTGCCCTAAGACAATCCACGACCGCTAACCTGGGTTAGCCAACTTAGGATTCGATCCCACGACTTTTGGATTGTGAACCAGGATATCAAATACATTGTCACCTTTTCACATGTGTGTTTCTTTTAGCAGAAGTTGTTTTACCCAGTCAGTGAGTCAATAATTAATACCAACTACTATTTCTAGTGACAATTGGTGTGCGATTAATGTAACAAGGACCATCACATCACTGAATTAGGTGGAAACAGAACAAAACAATAAAAAAATTTCCCATTACTGTACATAAATCTATATGTACCATATGTATTTATCACACTAAAATGGTTCTTTCAACACTTGATATTTTATGCATTATTTATTAGCATATATTTTAGATGACTATATGAATTTATCTGAATAAGTAAAAATGAGGAAATTTTTATGAAATTGACTGAGAAGTGGGAGATGGGAATATAATAAACCATGAATATTTATGGAGCGTAAATTTGCTTAAACAGAATTTGAATGTGTCTATTTTACCTATAGAAATTTTAATTGTTGATGAAATTGTACGCAATCACGCCATATTCGTTTTGTATACAGTGGATGTATTTTCTTTTCAAGTACACTGTTTGTGGAGAACGTCTAAGACACTCTAAGACACTCAGTGAAAACCTTGTGCCTAGATTGAGCGCGGCGTGTAGGAATCACGGTACTAATTTAGTTTCCATAGAAAACCTATGCAACACCATGGTACTAAAAATTCAATAACTTAAAATTTTGGAGTGCCCTTGACCAAACTTATATTTATCAGTATATATAAAACCTGGAAGTCAGCTTTTGTGCAGAGGAAAGGATATGATTGGCGGAATTCTATGGAGCTGCATATGTTTGAAACATATGGTTTCAATTCTGCACCAAAGAGTCAGTCATGTGCTAATATTAGTAATCAGTGTTCCAAACCCAAGGCTATAAAAGAACTGAAATTCCATCAATAAAACAATGTCTCTATTTTTATATTTCAACTAGGATAAGGTCTCAATAAATTCTTATTCATAAAACATAACTTACATTATTAACCAATCCTGGTCAGCCAAATTCCGTATATGCTCTATTTAAAGTTCACCCATTTCTAGGCTGGTTTCCATTCTTCAATACAATTAGTACCGTGTGTCCTGTATCCATAGTTTAAGAGACGTAATTCCAATTATTTTGAATCACATTCACGGATAGACCAAATTAAATTCCGATTCTCTGTACATGAAGAAATAACAGTAATGACTGGCATCATCACTATGGCTAGTACGGTCTTTACTCGTGTAAAAACCGAGACAAACTGCAAAACAGCATAGACTCTGTCGTGCCGTCGCATAAAATACCGGCATATCAAGGGCTAAGTGGTTTGTCCTATTTATTACTCCTCACGAACTTCATAGACCCAAATCCTCCGGCTCATTACAGACGGCAATCCTGGGTCCGTCCAGCTTTTTTTTTGTTGGATTGGTCTTATTTTTCGGTATATATGTACCAGCGATAAAACTTCAGCAACAAACAAATCCATCAGAAATCGTGTAAATCGATTTTCAATCCAATCAGTTTTAAACATAACATCTTGCTTGAAATGTTCACATATCTACAAATCGAGATATTGAAAAATTTTGACCAAGATAAACATATTATTCAGAATCTTGACCTCTTCATCCATGTTGTGGTTTTCCAGTTGTCAAAAAGTACTAGAAAGATGTTCTACTGAAACGTAATACTCTTGATTTGAATCATGTGTTATGTGTGATTTAGATTTTTAGCGTAACTGTAACAATTTTTTAGTTACATGGTTACGATGTCTGCAATGTGAGTTTATAGTGATGTCTAGCACTGGGGCATCATGCAGCAGATATGTGGCATGATGTCACACCCAGTCACATTATTGTGACACCAGGCCAACCAGTATTAACACTAACCTCTTATTGCTGAGCGTCAAGCGAGGCGCTGCTGTTAGAACCATTTTTTAAAAGTCTTTGATTATGACTCGGCCGGGGTTGGAACTAGCGACCTCCCCTATCCTAGTTGGACGCTCTAACCAACTAGGCCACCGGAGCGGTCCTGAATCACGTAAAACGCCAACTGTACTAATTTTTAATTACCAGGATATATCCAATCGATTCTAGTATTGAATGAAGTCCAAAAACCCTTTTAATGTATTTTTATTTCACGATTTTACCGTTTAATTTGCTGTCATGTTCACTGGACCATTCATTCCATGGCAGTTATAAGTGCTACGTTCTCAACTCTCAGTAATCATATATTATACGTGATTGTTTTTTTTTTAAATAAGAAATCTAACAATTTAAAATTTACTGTGAAAATATATACGTGCATAATTAAATAAGTGCATATATAATATTTATATATTTTTGGAATAGATACAATACATAGACTGGTCACATGATGCCTCCTCTTTCTTTATCGTATAGGAGAGCTACGTTCTGTTTCCCTAACGTCAGCAGACATTATATTTATGGGAGTTAACTCATTGAATACTAAAGGCGAAATACCCAATAATGTGCAATACAGATTTATTCACTCGATGCAAGTGTTCCAGTTCTTTATTCTCTCTTCTACGAATATTTACTAATTGTTAAAAAAGAAAACTTTTTGCTATAATTTCATCAAAGAATGAGATTTCAGGTAAACATAACATTTTAAAAATTATTACTATTTTCATTTGGAATAAATCTTGATCCGTCACTGATATTGAACTATATAACCATCCTAACAGGATATGACTTTCAGAACTATATTTCGCTGACCTCACTGAGATCAATTTAAATGTAATTTAAATATATTTTGCATGTGTTAGTGTTTAATGGAGATTGAATAACAGGCAATTATTTTTGTTTCGTTTCAAGTACTTAATTTATACGTAGCGAAGATGTTTCCCTTAAAGGGTCCCCCTTCTCCCTTGTTGATCCTTTAATTTTAACCAGGTAAGTGAGCCAGCTTGTTATTGGACCGAATCCTTCTTCCACGAACAAGATTTGTTGTCGTAATTTATGAGCTGAGGGTGTTCCAGGTTGCCTGAGGTATCGTCAATCGTTCTAAATGCCATATATTGCAGTTTTAGAAAATAATGATTTTATCATATGTTCCTGTTCCAAATATAATATTCTGCATCTCTTGTACAATTGCATTAAGTGCACACAGTATAAAAATCGGAGAAATATTTAAGAAATGAAAAGGGAACTTTCATTTGATTCATTGACTCTTTTTCCAATTTTGGTACAGCAACATAAGCTCATTTGAACTTCATACCTCGTAGTGGTTTCAACCATAATTAACCAAAAATGTAGACTTTCACAACAGTGCAAAGTTACGTTAGATTCTATAAATGTAACCTTACAATCGTATATTTGCAATCCAGTATTTTCAATATGAAACCGTTTTTAAAGAGAAGAATATAGAATATCTGGCCTGTTGAATATTATTCCATAAAACATTTCAAGGAGTTATTTATCTTACATTTAACTTGTAGATTTAAAATATTGGTATAATGCCAAAAAAAAAAAAACAGAGTAGTAGCTGTGACGTTTTTATGTGTCAACTTCTTAACTAATTTAGATATATACCAGGACAGTCCGTGATTTCAGTGGTAAATTAATCTTGTATCAACTTTTAAGAAATAGAAAATCATGCACCACTGTTTAACAATAAAATTCCGAATCCATTTAATAGATTACGGTATGTCTGGCACATTGCCAAAATTGTGCCTTATGTCGAGCGATACAAAAAAAGAGAGGAAGTTAAGTTCTGTACGCTGCACTTGCTATATCGAAATACCTGTAAGTGTTATCCAACACCGAACAACAGATTATATGACCCAGTTTTCGATTCTTATCAATGTGTAAAACAGCATGCAGGTTGGAAATGAGTGTGTTTATCGTTTTGATCTCGAAGTATCGTATTACAATCGTATGTGCGACAGAGAAAAAAATCTTAAGAAGAATTCAAACTTATTTAAATACATTTTCGCAACTCGGCACTATAAATGGAGATCTTCAACATAAAGGAGTTTAAATATATTTTCGGAACTTAACTGTAACTCGGCACTATAACTGGAGACCTTCGGCATAAAAGAGTTTAAATATATTTTCGGAACTTAACTGTAACTCGACACTATAAATGGAGACCTTTGACATAAAGGAGACCATATATCTATCTATCAGTAAAAGTTCGTGTTCCGCTAACCTTATTGCTTTGTTGCTGCGTGAGAGTTTTCGTTAATAGTATTGTTCGTTTTCATAAATTTGAAAGCTGCAATTTTACAATGTCTACTTCTACCATACTCCGAATATCTACTATAATACAACAATTCACCCAATATCTACTACAATACTTCAATTCTCCCTATATCTACTATAATACAACAATTATACAACAATTCTCCCAATATCTACTATAATCCAACAACTCTCCCAATATCTAGTATAATCCAGCAATTCTCCCAATATCTACTATAATACAACAACTCTCCCAATATCTAGTATAATCCAGCAATTCTCTCAATATCTACTATAATACAACAATTCTCCCAATATCTACTATAATCCAACAATTACCCCAATATCTAGTACAATACAACAATTCTCCCAATATCTATTATAATACAACAATTCTCCCAATATCTACTATAATCCAAAAATTACCCCAATATCTAGTACAATACAACAATTCTCCAAATATCTACTATAATACAACACTTCTCCCAATATCTACTATAATACAACAATTCTCCCAATATCTACTATAATCCAACAATTACCCCAATATCTAGTACAATACAACAATTCTCCCAATATCTACTATAATACAACAATTCTCCCAATATCTAGTATAATCCAGCAATTCTCCCAATATCTACTATAATACAACAACTCTCCCAATATCTAGTATAATCCAGCAATTCTCTCAATATCTACTATAATACAACAATTCTCAGAAATATCTATTACAATACAACAATTTTCCATATGTCTACTCTAAAGCAACAATTCTCCCAAAATCTACTATAATCCAACAATTACCCCAATATCTAGTACAATACAACAATTCTCCCAATATCTACTACAATACAACAATTCTCCCAATATCTACTATAATACAACAATTCTCCCAATATCTACTATAATACAACAATTCTCCCAATATCTACTATAATACAACAATTACCCCAATATCTACTATAATACAACAATTCTCCCAATATCTACTATAATACAACAATTCTCCCAATATCTACTATAATACAACAATTTTCCCAATATCTACTATAATACAACAATTTTCCTAATATCTACTCTAAAACAACAATTCTCCCAATATCTACTATAATACAACAATTCTCCAAATATCTACTGTAATACAACAATTCTCCCAATATCTACTCTAATACAACAATTCTCCAAATATCTACTGTAATACAACAATTCTCCCAAAATATACTCTAATGAAACTATTCTCCCAATATCTACTATAATACAACAATTCTCTCAATATCTACTACAATACAACAATTTTCCCAATGTCTACTCTAATACAACAATTCTCCAAATATCTACTATAATAAAACAATTACACAACAATTCTACAAATATCTACTCTAATACAACAATTCTCCCAATATCGACTATAATACTACAATTATACGACAATTCTCTCAATATCTACTATAATGCAACAATTCTCCCAATATCTACTATAATAAAACAATTCTCCCAATATCTACTCTAATACAACAATTCACCCAATATCTACTACAATCCAACAATTCTCCCAATATCTAATTTAATACAACAATTCTCCAAATATCTACTATAATAAAACAATTACACAACAATTCTACAAATATCTACTCTAATACAACAATTCTCCCAATATCGACTATAATACTACAATTATACGACAATTCTCCCAATATCTACTATAATACAACAATTCTCCCAATATCTACTATAATACAACAATTCTCCCAATATCTACTATAATACAACAACTCTCCCAATATCTAGTACAATACAACAATTCTCCCAATATCTACTACAATACAACAATTCTCCCAATATCTACTCTAATCCAACAATTCTCCCAATATCTACTATAATACAACAACTCTCCCAATATCTACTATAATACAACAATTCTCCCAATATCTACTATAATACAACAATTCTCCCAATATCTACTATAATACAACAATTATACAACAATTCTCCCAATATCTACTATAATACAACAATTCTCCCAATATCTACTCTAATACAACAATTCTCCCAATATCTACTATAATACAACAATTCTCCCAATATCTACTATAATACAACAATTCTCCCAATATCTACTATAATACAACAATTCTCCCAATATCTACTATAATACAACAATTCTCCCAATATCTACTATAATACAACAATTCTCTCAATATCTACTATAATACAACAATTCTCCCAATATCTACTATAATACAACAATTCTCCCAATATCTACTATAATACAACAATTCTCCCAATATCTACTATAATACAACAATTCTCCCAATATCTACTATAATACAACAATTCTCCCAATATCTACTATAATACAACAATTCTCCCAAATAATTACTCTAATACAACAATTCTTCCAATATCTACTGTAATACAACAATTCTCCCAAATAATTACTCTAATACAACAATTCTCCCAATATCTACTATAATACAACAATTTTCTCAATATCTACTCAAATACAACAATTCTCCCATTATCTACTCTAATACAACAATTCTCCCAATATCTACTATAATAAAGCAATTATACAACAATTCTCCCAATATCTACTCTAATACAACAATTCTCCCAATATCGACTATAATACTACAATTATACGACAATTCTCTCAATATCTACTATAATGCAACAATTCTCCCAATATCTACTATAATAAAACAATTCTCCCAATATCTACTCTAATACAACAATTCACCCAATATCTACTACAATCCAACAATTCTCCCAATATCTAATTTAATACAACAATTCTCCAAATATCTACTATAATAAAACAATTACACAACAATTCTACAAATATCTACTCTAATACAACAATTCTCCCAATATCTACTATAATACAACAATTATACAACAATTCTCCCAATATCTACTATAATACAACAATTCTCCCAATATCTACTATAATACAACAATTCTCCCAATATCTACTATAATCCAACAACTCTCCCAATATCTAGTACAATACAACAATTCTCCCAATATCTACTCTAATCCAACAATTCTCCCAATATCTACTATAATACAACAGTTCTCCCAATATCTACTATAATACAACAATTCTCCCAATATCTACTATAATGCAACAATTCTCCCAATATCTACTATAATCCAACAACTCTCCCAATATCTACTATAATACAACAATTCTCCCAATATCTAATACAATACAACAATTCTCCCAATATCTATTACAATACAACAATTCTTTCAATATCTACTCTAATACAACAATTCTCCTAATATCTACTTTAATACAACAATTCTCCAAATATCTACTTTAATACAATAATTCTTCCAATATCTACTTTAATACAACAATTCTCCAAATATCTACTTTAATGCAACAATTCTCCCAATATCTATATTAATACAACAATTCTCTCAATATCTACTATAATAGAACAACTCTCCCAATATCTACTATAATACAACAATTCTCCCAATATCTACTATAATACAACAATTCTCCTAATATCTATATTAATCCAACAATTCTCTCAATATCTACTATAATACAACAATTCTCCCAATATCTACTATAATACAACAATTCTCTCAATATCTACTTTAATACAACAATTCTCTCAATATCTACTATAATACAACAATTTTCCCGATATCTACTCTAATACAACAATTCTCCAAATATCTACTCTAACACAACAATTCTCCCAATATCTACTCTAATACAACAATTCTCCCAATATCTACGATAATACAAGAATTCTCCCAATATCTACTACAACAAAACAATTCTCCTAATATCTACTATAATCCAACATTTCTCCTAATATCTACTATTATCCAACAATTCTCCCAATATCTACTATAATACAACAATTATACAACAATTCTCCCAATATCTACTATAATACAACAATTCTCCCAATATCTACTATAATACAACAATTCTCCCAATATCTACTATAATACAACAATTCTCCCAATATCTACTATAATACAACAATTTTCTCAATATCTACTACAATGCAACAATTTTCCCAATATCTACTATAATACAACAATTCTCCTAATATCTACTATAATCCAACAATTCTCCTAATATCTACTATAATCCAACAATTCTCCTAATATCTACTATAATCCAACAATTCTCCCAATATCTACTATAATACAACAATTATAACACAATTCTCCCAATATCTACTATAATACAACACTTCTCCCAATATCTACTCTAATACAACAATTCTCCCAATATCTACTCTAATACAACAATTCTCCCAATATCTACTATAATACAACAATTCTCCCAATATCTACTATAATAAAGCAATTATACAACAATTCTCCCAATATCTACTCTAATACAACAATTTGTCCCAATATCTACTATAATACCACAATTATACGACAATTCTCCCAATATCTACTATAATCCAACAATTCTCCCAATATCTACTACAATACAACAATTCTCCCAATATCTACTATAATACAACAATTCTCCCAATATCTACTATAATACAACAATTCTCCCAATATCTACTATAATACAACAATTCTCCCAATATCTACTCTAATACAACAATTCTCCCAATATCTACTATAATACAATTCTCCCAATATCTACTATAATACAACAATTCTCCCAATATCTACTATAATACAACAATTCTCCCAATATCTACTATAATACAACAATTATACAACAATTCTCCCAATATCTACTATAATACAATTCTCTCAATATCTACTATAATACAACAATTCTCCCCATATCTACTATACTCCATCAATTCTCCCAATATCTACTATAATACAATTCTCCCAATATCTACTCTAATACAACAATTCTCCCAATATCTACTCTAATACAACAATTCTCCCAATATCTACTATAATACAACAATTCTCCCAATATCTACTATAATCCAACAATTCTCCCAATATCTAGTACAATACAACAATTCTCCCAATATCTACTCTAATCCAACAATTCTCCCAATATCTACTCTAATACAACAATTCTCCCAATATCTACTCTAATACAACAATTCTCCCAATATCTACTCTAATACAACAATTCTCCCAATATCTACTCTAATACAACAATTCTCCCAATATCTACTCTAATACAACAATTCTCCCAATATCTACTCTAATACAACAATTCTCCCAATATCTACTCTAATACAACAATTCTCCCAATATCTACTCTAATACAACAATTCTCCCAATATCTACTCTAATACAACAATTCTCCCAATATCTACTCTAATACAACAATTCTCCCAATATCTACTCTAATACAACAATTCTCCCAATATCTACTCTAATACAACAATTCTCCCAATATCTACTATAATACAACAATTATACAACAATTCTCCCAATATCTACTCTAATACAACAATTCTCCCAATATCTACTATAATACAACAATTCTCCCAATATCTACTCTAATACAACAATTCTCCCAATATCTACTCTAATACAACAATTATACAACAATTCTCCCAATATCTACTATAATACAACAATTATACAACAATTCTCCCAATATCTACTATAATACAACAATTCTCCCAATATCTACTCTAATACAACAATTCTCTCAATATCTACTCTAATACAACAATTCTCCCTATATCTACTCTAATACAACAATTCTCCCAATATCTACTCTAATACAACAATTCTCCCAATATCTACTCTAATACAACAATTCTCCCAATATCTACTCTAATACAACAATTCTCCCTATATCTACTCTAATACAACAATTCTCCCAATATCTACTCTAATACAACAATTCTCCCAATATCTACTCTAATACAACAATTCTCCCAATATCTACTCTAATACAACAATTCTCCCAATATCTACTCTAATACAACAATTCTCCCAATATCTACTCTAATACAACAATTCTCTCAATATCTACTCTAATACAACAATTCTCTCAATATCTACTCTAATACAACAATTCTCCCAATATCTACTATAATCCAACAATTCTCCCAATATCTACTATAATACAACAATTCTCCCAATATCTACTATAATCCAACAATTCTCCCAATATCTACTCTAATACAACAACTCTCCCAATATCTACTCTAATACAACAACTCTCCACAACATTCCTACTCTGATGCTACTATACCAACTATACCTACCATAAAACAATTATATCCCAAACTTCTACTCTGAAATTAGTCACAAAATCTACTTCAACACTACCATACTCACACTATTTACTCCAATACTACCATACTCACACTATTAACTCTAATACTACCATACTCACATTATTTACTCTAATACTACCATACTCACATTATTTACTCCAATACTACCACACTCATACTATTTACTCTAATACTACCATACTCACATTATTTACTCCAATACTACCATGCTCACACTGTTTACTCTAATTCTACCATACTCACACTATTTACTCTAATACTGCCATACTCACACTATCAATTATAATACTACCATACTCACACTATTTACTCTAATACTACCATACTCCCATTATTTACTCCAATACTACCATACTCACATTATTTGCTCCAATACTACCATACTCACACTATTAAACTCTAATACTACCATACTCACATTATTTACTCCAATACTACCATACTCACATTATTTACTCCAATACTACCATACTCACATTATTTACTCCAATACTACCATACTCACCCTGTTTACTCCAATACTACCATACTCACACTATTTACTCCAATACTACCATACTCACACTATTTACTCCAATACTACCATACTCACACTATTTAATCCAATACTACCATACTCACCCTATTTACTCCAATACTACCATACTGACACTATTTACTCCAATACTACCATACTGACACTATTTACTCCAATACTACCATACTCATCCTATTTACTCCAATACTACCATACTCACCCTATTTACTCCAATACTACCATACTCACACTATTTACTCCAATACTACCATACTCAAATACTCACACTATTTATTCCAATACTATTATACAATGTACAGAAGACCACCATACTCGTATTCATGTTTAAGTTACAAGACAGAAGTGAGAAGTATCTTTTAAATTCCTATCAAATGTTTCAAATGATAAAAAAAAATATCAAAATATTTTCCATTACCTCATTTTGTTAAATACCTAAAAATTCTCGCTAGAAATAATATTGTACTATGCCTAATTATTATGAAATGGTAATAAAATATGTTTATAATTTGCATACATGTAAGAAATTATTCGTAAAAAATAAAATTTATTACATTTCATTGGAATAAATAAAAGCTACAGGTGAAATCATTAGTACGCACTGATGTGCTTGATTAACGGCAAACCACACTAATGTTTATATGTATCGTGATGCGTAGCATTAAATGACGCCATCTTTTAATACCCTTCTGAACAACTTTGTCTCTTTCCGATGTGAGTCGAATAACCTCGACTCCCTGCAAGAAACTCGGAGGTAATCGTAGTAATGCCTTCTAAATTGATACTATCCAGCTATAGGTGCGAATAACATGAAAGGTATTGAAAATAACACTCGACGATATTTCAGCAGTGACTGAAATACGTGTACATTTAATTTTAATTGAATTCCTGCAGACGTGAACTGGAAAATAAACGAAAAATAATTTAATGATGCCAATCTATTCATTGTGATGTTATTGAAGCAATCACTTCGTTATAAAAATAAATTTGAAGCTCTACAGGATTGAAGACAGTGGACTTTATTTACATGAGCTTTTTATATTCTAGATTGCGATGAAAATAGCCGAGGGCATTACGATTGACTTCATGCGTCAATATCAATTGGAGTGTTTTCGAACTTTCTCACAATATGCTAGAAACAAGATTTTGATGTAAACAATGGTCATTTCCAACTGCCTTCAAGGTCGTGGTTCTTCTATAGGTCACAATAATTTAATTAACGTCACAATGACTAGATGATACTAACAACATTGTGCTTACTAATTTCAGGTTATCGAAAGCAACTTCAATTTTGTTTCGAACAAAAATTGCAGGAAGAATATTAAAGCTGAGCAGTCTGGGTATTTCTATGACTGATGCATTATTTTCAACACCTATAATGTTAGAAGAATCTGTCATGTACACGTCTATCGAATTATGTCTAATTTTTGTATCTAATTTTGACAATATCTGTAATAATTATTCCTTCTTTTTATCTAATTATGCGTAACATCTAATTATATAGGTGTACAAATCTGTTTTTGCTGACACAATACGGGAGGATGAATCAGGCTTGGTTTGCATGTGCATTAGAATATTTTTCTTTGTTCAAATTTCGGTTTGATGGGCACGCCTATCTGTTTACAATCTCATCAAAATAAATAATGCATAATTTATTAGGCCGATAATGAAGAAATCTTATTGTTAAAAACAAATATATACGATATATATCAAAGAGGTGTTAGTTACAGATTATCTTGAATGTAGGAGGGAAGAAACAATACTTGGAAATAACGTTGTCTTTTTCCGAATCCTCAACTCAAAGATGTATGTGTGCATGTATATATTATATTATATTATATTATATTATATTATATTATATTATATTATATTATATTATATTATATTATATTATATTACATTACATTACATTACATTACATTACATTACATTACATTATATATATATATATATATATATATATATATATATATATATATATATATATATATATATATATATATATATATATATATATATATATATATATATATATTTCATCATCATCATCACCAAGGAATACGATATTATTTAGAAGATACCTAACGTTACAAATGTACTCTACAAATGTACTTTGATGTCCAACAAAATATACTGTCATCATTGAACTACTACCTCTACTACTACTACTACTACTACTACTACTACTACTACTACCACTACTACTACTACTACTACTACTACTACTACTACTACTACTACTACTAATAATAATAATAATAATAATAATAATAATAATAATAATAATAATAATAATAATAATAATAATATAATGAGGACAAAAGGGGAGTTGTTGGTAAAGATAAGAATGGACGACAAAGTTTCAGGTCATTGACCATTAACTATATTGACATATATTCGTTAAAACTCAGATTCGCATCATGCATGTAGGATTCTTTGGAGTTCACAGGTTTGTCAGTACAATTCCGCCCTTTATGGAAGATAATCTTTGCCTGCCCAAGAGTCTTTCTTAACTTTTTTTTAATCAAATTAACTATTTCTATCCTTGGTCTAAATCAATTTTAATTGCTCTATTGTTCCTTTCTTCCTCTGCTTCTCCGTTATTTTTATATATAGAAAACTCTATAAAGTCAACATTAATAGAAAATATACGCTAATCTGCGTAGAAATCAAATGTGATGTAGAGACAATATCGTGAAATGTTATAAAGAGGAACTATATAAAGAATCAAGTAGAGACAATAGAAAAGTTGATAACGAATCAAGTGTAGATAATATAAAAGTCGGTTGGTTGGTTGAATGTTTTATTGCGCATCAGCACTGTTATTTAGAGCCATACAAATGTTTGATCATTTAAAAGTGATAAATGTTTTCTATCGACTAGTGATAAGAAATCAAACAGTAAAACGATAAAATGGTAATGGTGATGGATAAATAAAACTTCCCTATCAACGACAAGTTTACCTGATAATGAAAACAGATGAAAGTTAATTAAAATTTAGGGACGGTATATATAGCACATACAAAGGTTCAAAGGTGAAGGCATAAAAGCTATAACTTATGATAAATATTTCCTTCCTTCAGGAAGTCTATAATATAAGAAATGCTAACTGTATCAAAGAGCTCCCTAATGTCTTGCAGATTGTAATAAGGATTACGCGTAGGTTAGAGGTCAAACACTCCAACATAAAGTTCTTAACGGTGAATGGTTCATTGCAAGATATGCACTTTGATTGATCTTCTCCTTTCTGTATTTGGGAGAGGGTTAGATATGTATGACCAATTCAAAGAAGGAGTCCATTCACCTAGTGTTGGCTTGATGGCACGAAGTTTGTTATTCATTTCTGACGTAAATACTATTTGATAATAGGTTTAAAATTAGTATACGGTATCCTAAAATCAGATGGTTCTAGGGATAGGGCTACTTTAGCAGGGCCATTTGCTTTTTCCTTACCTGTAACAATATAAAAGAATTTACTCATATGGTCACGGGTTGTATACGAGAGATAAAGACTGCTCACTCAATGAAACTGTTGGAAAATAAAGTGCATTTTTTGTTTTTCAGCGCATTCTTAGAAACACTATATTATATTACTCGGCTATTCACTGACCAAGAAGTCTTTAAAATGAATGTTAATTTTTTAAAAGAACGTTTTAGCGCACATTATTGTTGTTAAAAGAATTTCTTGAAACAAAAGCTACTGCCTGTTGTATTTTCCCATAATGCATATGTTTTAGGCATGTGCAATATATTTTACATTGTTTTAATCCTTCACCCCCGCCCAAACATGTGATATAATTTATTGATATAATTGTAGTAAACTACAAGATTAATCCTTCAATTATAATGCCGATTTCACTACGATAAGTCGTTGGTAACTCTGTCTGGAGAAGGTTAAATCAACCAATATAATTTTTCTATTGTCATATTTGAAAAACAAATATGTCGGTGGTAACAGTATGGATTGTATTAATCTAATTAGCAATATGAAATTTAGATGAGAGAAACACACGCACACATATATATAGGTCACCGGAGCGGTGGGTGTGTGTTTGTGTGTGTGTGTGTGTGTGTGTGAGAGAGAGAGAGAGAGAGAGAGAGAGAGAGAGAGAGAGAGAGAGAGAGAGAGAGAGAGAGAGAGAACAGTACACAATTTAAAATTAAATTTTGAAAATATATGAATGTCACAAAAGTCATGAGTTCGAGTATGCAGGTGAATGGAACAGAATGTATAGGTGTTTATAATACATTAATGTGCATGTACTATTGTGCATTCAAACGTTTATTTTCATTCTACATGCATCTGTAGGAATGATGATATGTTAAAAGTCAGTATACTTATGTTTGTCTGTCTGCCTGTCTGTCTATGTGTGTGTGAAAGTGATTTTATTATATATAAAGGAATAAACGCAAATAGCGTAAGAACATTATTATTATTATTGTTATTATTATTATTATTATTATTATTATTATTATTATTATTATTATTATTGATAATATTAATGACGAGAAAAGATTATCATATCTCTTAAGGCACTGAAATGTATAAATTGAAGAAGATTTCTGGGTTACCCTCCTTAAAAATGACAAATTTCACGAATGAAGTCGCGAATTTTAAGGAGCCTTTTCTACAAAGAGATTGTATGCTATACGTCTAAACTTTATCATAATTGAGATATATTTTTTAAAAAAGGATTTTTATACTATACGCATAAACATTACTATATATGAAACTGATGCCTATATGCAAAATACTATTTCAATGGGACCATAGAATGACGAATAGCAAGGCAGTTATTATAAATATTTCCCTTTGCCACTAAATCTCCGTCTTATGTCCGTTCAGTTCTACTACATTCTAATCCAAGTTATGTTATATACCATTGGAACAGACTATAGTTGGCTCTTGACATAGTAATTTCATTACAGCAGCAGCCGGCCTCGACGAGTGCAACACGATGCAGCGGAATTTTCCTTTGGCTCGGCTTAGTTCAGGGACTGGTTATTGATTTACCCATCAAAACAGCAGATGACAATGAATGATGTGAAGTACCGGTCCATAGCCTTGTGCGCCTGCTGCAGACTATTCCGGAACTTGTTTTCTAGCTGCAGGGAAATAGATTTCTTTTGACGTTATATATAATTTCTGGGGGAACGTCTCAAAACAGTATTTCATGTCAATGAAGCGGCTACATATAGAAATGTAGCTACATTCTAGATAACTCCAATAATTTTATTCCTGCTTGTTTGGTCATACGCAGATATATTTGCAGAACGCATACATATCTTACATGTTCATGTAAGATACAACATAATCAAGATGTATGTGCTATTCAACAAATATTAAATTTTCTGGAGAGACTGGCTTTTTCTCTCCGAGATTTTTTTTTGTTTTTTTTCCCTTTGTTGTTTATTTCAAGATACCTTTTGTTTGTTTTCAACCAGTCTATAGGATATTAATTTATTTATTTCCTACAATGCAAGATTATTTTAGTTAAAATTTTTGTTGGTCGGATTTTTTCCATGCTCCCCACCCCCAGAAATTAAATAGTCCCTCCTAAGTTGTTATTTGTTTGATATATTAATTATCTGAAGGTAGAGAAAATATCTCTGATTTAAAATTCACATATAGTACACATTGACTGAATATTGAGTCCTACTCTAATAGGCAGATTTTCGAGAACGTGATTTGCATGAAGTTCTTAACGCCGCAAAGTATATCCTGATTAGAAACATCTGCTGGAAGAGCTACACTTTAGCAACAGTAAGGATAATCACTACAGAGTGCATTTACATCCCAGGTTGATGTGCGTACTTTCATTACATCCACTTTTAAATTACATGTTATGTGCTGTACACATTCTCCATTGCGACCAGGTTACACGCTGGCAGTTAAATGCTGTCAACAGTATGAATAAAATATATGTGTATGGTTGTTACGCCAACGATATTAATTTGTGTTGATACAGAAGAGAGTTAAATTAGATGCTATTTACATGTCAAAATGATAATATAAAGTTGCGCAGTTTCCCCTTTAGAATGACCTTCAATTATCAACTACGTCTTCAAACCTGCATACACATCAATCCTAAAATAGTGCTATGGAGGCAGTGGAGTCAATAGAATTCGAATCTCAGGCCTTGACATTGATTCGACGACGTGCCAAACAATTCATCGATTTGTTGAAAAATAGCGCAGCAATAGTTCATCATTTGTTCTATTAGGCAACAGGTTATAAAAATCCTTTTAAGTTAAAGTCATCGACAAGGTTTGATTGACAATGCTTTGAGAAATAAAAACCATTAATGTACCAGATGTCATCTCGATGTAGATACTTTCAGCATATTTTTGGACTGGTAAAGATCAAATGGCACTGGAACGAGATATTGAATTTTCCATAATAGCTTAGACCATCTCAGTATCCATTGCTGCCCTGACGTATGTATTAGATTACAATTATTAATAGATAACAATAATTTGTTTTCTTCTTCATTCTGTCTCAATATATTCAGATACTCTAATCAGAGAATTTAATAAAAAGAAACTTAATCCTAAGAAAATAGTGTGTGTATATATATATATATATATATATATATATATATATATATATATATATATATATATATATATATATATATATATATATATATGAGGCTGTGTACGATGTACGATATGTATATATTCTTATAGAGTCCATATCGGCCGGCAGACGGCACTTCAGTTTCGAAATGTGCATCCCATTGTCACATCACCAAACGGACTAACATTGTTTTGAGTCTTTAACTTAATCACACTCGTTTGCCTGTTTAAAACCCGGAAATTTTTAGTAATATTACTTTTTTCGTAGTTTATTGTGTCACCACATAAATTATGTTAGATTACTTCTTTCGTGATTATTAGTCCCTTAATCGGCTTTGGGGGGAACACTTCAATGCTCCATATTTGACTGTTATATAATATACATTGTTTCACTGTAATAAAATACACAAAGTGGAAGTTTATAAAATTAAACGAATCGGCTGTTAGATAGATATAGATGGATTATTTATTTTATCTTTAGCATTTGAAATTATGAAATAATTCATGATCTTTAGAGAAGTTTTTAGTCATTATGAACCGCACCTGATTCTGTTTCGTAACTATAATTTCCTTGCAAAATAAATTGCACTCTCCCAAACTTACGTGCACACCGAATTTTTTAAATAAAGTAGCTATCCATCTATTTATATGTCTCTTTTCGTTAATTTTAGCACACCTCAATCGTTAAAAAACCCAAACTTTTATAACTGCTCCACTTGGCGATTTTGTCACGACCTCAGAAACATGTAAAACTAACCATATATTATTTGCATATTACACCGTACCTTGACGTTTTAGGACCGGTTTATGTGGCAAAACGGAAGATAATTGTTTCTGGACCAGGTCAAATAAAGAAAACATTACTCGTAACGTCACCAGGTCTTTCGAAAACCTGGTAAAGTCGCTTATGTACACTATAACTTTTCTTGGTCAAAAAGTGATTGCAGAATGGCTTGTGTCGTACGAGGACCATGCTAATCTTTGCGAATATGTCAACAAACAATTTCTAATGTGAAGTGTTAAGTTGCTAATTTGTTTTCATTATGCGAAGCAGTATTTGTAATGGAGTTCTCATCATAAGGATTTAGAGTGTATATTATGTTATGTTATGTTATGTTATGTTATGTTATGTTATGTTATGTTATGTTATGTTATGTTATGTTATGTTATGTTATGTTATGTTATGTTATGTTATGTTATGTTATGTTACGTTACGTTACGTTACGTTAGTTACGTTACGTTACGTTACGTTACGTTACGTTACGTTATGTTATGTTATGTTATGTTATGTTATGTTATGTTATGTTATGTTATGTTATGTTATGTTATATTTTGCTATGTTAGACTGTTACGTTATATTATATTATATTATATTATATTATATTATATTATATTATATTATATTATATTATATTATATTATATTATATTATATTATATTATATTATATTATATTATATTATATTATATTATATTACAACGTGATATCATGGCTGAACTAATTATCAAATTTTGTTGAAAAGATTCAATATAGTTTTTGTGACTTTTTTAACCGCACGATGGATTGTATAGCGTATAAAAGAACAGATTGTCGAGATGGCAGTTATACGTTTTAAAATATCTTTATGGTATTCATGCGTGTCATGATAAGTGTTCATGTTCGTATGATTAATGCTTTCTGATAACTGTTTTAAACCAATTCAGCTGAACACCAGGTTATGCCGTGCAGTCGTGATGCATATTGTTTCAATGTACTGAATTTTATCGTTGATGCCGCCGCCCCTATTGGTGTTTTCATCACCAGGAAATTATTTTAATTTCTCATGTATTTGGTAGGAAAGTCGGGCGGACTTCCGATCGCCAATTGTCTGACTAGTAATTACTGGTGTTTTGTTTTGTCTCTGCTTCCGTGCGTCGGTTTGATGACCTTTGGATGCGGCAAGACTCACCTAGATGACGTCACAATAGTCAGCATAACTTCAATTCTTACAATTAATGATAAGCAAATATCCTAATATTGCACAGAGTGCATTAATATTTCTCTTGAAAAAACAAACGTGTGAGAAAACTATTAATTTTCTTGTTTGGGTAACAAAACTAAAAATCATAGTCTCGGAATTACAATATCTTATTGTCTGCCTCGAGAGGGCACAATAGACATGTAACATAACCTCTGAGATTAGTATTACATGGTTAATGAGCCCCCTACCCTCCTCTTGCTATCACTGTGGTTTTGCTACGAGATGTATCAGACAGGAAAGTCTGCGTTTTTTATGTTGATATTAGTATTAAAATTTAGGTATCTCTTTATGTTAAATTATAGTATATTCCAGTTTATCTTTATTGTTCCTGATGCATAGGATCACTTATATATGTATTTAGTTCACTGAACATACTTCAACGAAATAATGAAATCGTCTTAATTGCAAATGTGAACAAGTCCATGTCTAACTTTGCTTAAACCAATTAGTTTTCTATACAAATAGCAAGAAATCCGTGTCAAATTCTTGCAACGTTACCAACTAGAACATCCATTTTGCTATCAATCTGTTAATCATTTAGTTCCTAATAGAGTGTTCTAATAATAATACTGTATAATGGATATACCAAATGTAAGTAATATAAAATATTATTGTAATGTGTTTTATTGTTTTGCCAATTTGTTGGGAAATCTACTGTAATTGTTTATGTATTTTTCATATGTGTCTTGTGCGGCTTCTCATTTTAAGCGGAACTGGGTTTAATTATCACGGACTATATATTTTCATTTTTCCATAAATATTTTAGTACTACTGCATTATAATCCTTCGCCACTTTTTGTCTTTTTTTTCTAATAAATTTAGACATCAACAAGTAATCCAATTGTGCCTATATACCTAGAGGTACCACTTATTGTATCCTACAACCAGCACAAATACCTTTCTATTATGCCCAAGCAAGCACAAGATGCTTATTTATGTCCATTCCAGCCCAGGTACATTTTGAACACGTAGAAACATAAATGCCCATACAAACGAACGTTACCCTAATTAACCCTAATTATATCCATAAAAACGCACCTAACATAAATTATGTCCATTCAGAAACAGATTACAACAATTAAGCCCATACGGGAACTTTTAATGCTTATTATGCCTACACAAGAATAAACAGTACTTACTATTTCCCTTATAAGCACAAGTAGCCCTTCTTATACCCACACCAACACAATTAGCCCTTATTGTACACATGTAGGCAAAAGTAGCCCTTAAATTGCCAAAACATACATACAAGTAGCCCTTATTGTCCTTAAACATACATACAAGTAGCAATTTTTGTGCCTATAAATATATACAAGTAGCCCTTATTGTGCCTATGGATACATACAAGTAGCCCTTTTTGTACCTATACATACATACAAGTAGCCTTTATTGTACCTATAAATACATACAAGTAGCCCTTTTGTGCCTATAAATACATACAAGTAGCCTTTATTGTACCTATAAATACATAGAAGTAGATCTTTTTGTGCCTATAACTACATACAAGTAGCCCTTATTGTTCCTATAAATACATACAAGTAGCCCTTATTGTGCCTATAAATACATACAAGTAGCCCTTATTATGCACATACAATCAGAAGTAACGTGTATTGTGCCCACACAGGTTACCAATGACTACATAACTTTCTTGTACACTCTGTGATATTCAATTAGAAATGTGCATGTCTTCTTTAATATGTGAATTGTTGTTCTTTTCTTTTAAAATGCCTAAAAATATTTATATAATAAAAGATGTCCATGGAGGGAAGGCCATGCAATATTTCTGTCTACGCAAGTCAACATAATTAATATCCTATGATGGATACCGTATACATACATACGTACATACATACATACATACATACATACATACATACATACATACATACATACATACATACATACATACATACATACATACATACATACATACATACATACATACATACATACATACATACATACATACATATATACATACATACGTACATACGTACATACGTACATACGTACATACGTACATACATACATACATACATACATACATACATACATACATACATACATACATACATACATACATACGTACATACGTACATACGTACATACGTACATACGTACATACATACATACATACATACATACATACATACATACATACATACATACATACATACATACATACATACATACATACATACATACATACATACATACATACATACATGCATACGTACATACATACATACGTACGTACATGCATACTTACATGCATGCATACATACATACATACATACATACATACATACATACATACATACATACATACATACATACATACATACATACATACATACATACATACATACATACATACATACATACATACATACATACATACATACATACATACCAAGTAATGTTATATATATAAATCCAAAATAAATATTGCTATAGAATTCGGTAAGCATTATATTGGAATTTTTCAGTCCTAAATTGCTAGTTTTTCTCTACTTTTATATACTTAAAAAGACGTCATAAACGAAATCGAAATTCTTCAACTGAAAATGTTACACGGAAGCAAATGTTTAAAACCACAACTTGTTATTCTTTTAAATTTCACATGTAATAATTTCTAATCAATTTAATGATGCTAGCTATAATTCATAAAGTGTACTTAAGCATTGACCCAGGATTTCATCGAGTAAATATGTAGCACGCTGACGTAAATTCTTCATTAACTGCGTCTCATATTGCCTTCTGTTTCTATTTTCATACGTATAAATACTCCAACATCCTCAAGTTTTCTATAAACCATATGAAAGCTGTTCGTTACAACGAACAATAAGTAATTGTAAACATTTGGTCCGATCTTCCGCTTTCACTGATCTTGACAGCTTAGAGTGTCCTTGTAATCTATATTTAAGTTTTTGTATAAATCACTCATCTTCTTCTTCTTTATTTTACAGATACGTATTTTTTTAAACGATGCTAAATATAAATCCCATGGTACGCCATTGACGTTGTGCGGGGCAATGTTCTGAAGCGTCTTCCCTAATCCGTTATAATGTCAGCTCCACCCCCCTCCCAGTTTTCTGAAAAATTGCCCCCGTTCACGTTCGCTGAAGGTGAAATACAATGAAAATTTCAGCTGCAAAATCTCTCTCTCTCTCTCTCTCTCTCTCTCTCTCTCTCTCTCTCTCTCTCTCTCTCTCTCTCTCTCTCTCTCTCTCTCTCTCTCTCTCTCTCTCTCTCTCTCTCTCTCTCTCTCTCTCTCTCTCTCTCTCTCTCTCTCTCTCTCTCTCTCTCTTCTTCTCTCTCTCTCTCTATTTCCTTTGTTTTGCTTTGAAAAGTTATATGTATTTTTAATATATTTATCTGACTTATGCTAATTTTATGAAGAAAAAAGTAATTTTATGTCATTTTTGTATGTTTTGAGAACGGGCCTAGATGAGTTAGCTCACCCGAGTCTAATTTTATACTGAGAAATAAAGCGACAATAAAGTAAGCCAATATCGTTGTGCAATCTTATATATATATATATATATATATATATATATATATATATATATATATATATATATATATATATATATATATATATATATATATGTATGTATATATATATATATATATATGTATATATATATATATATATATATATATATATATATATATATATATATATATATATATATATATATATATATATATATATAAGAATTACACAAGCAGCAGCTTATCTATCTGTTATATATATATATATATATATATATATATATATATATATATATATATATATATATATATATATATATATATATATATATATATATATATATATATATATATAACAGATATATAAGCTGCTGCTTGTGTAATTCACAAACTGAAAGTTAACTAAGTTTAATTATAGTTGTCCAAGCAAATACTTTTTAACATATATGATTTGTTAGCAAGTCTTGTTTCAAAAATAAGGAAACGCCCTTTTTTTTATACGCACACAAGCACGTTCGCACGTGCACACACACACATATAAAGAGGAACGAAGCTGACAAAAAGATTTTATAATTTCTTTTTACATAAATATTTACATTTGTGACATATTGAAATAACTATCACAAATCATTTTTGCTCATTCCATATGCATCCATAGATTTCCCTTAAACTGATGCATAGTACAGTCGTAGACAATACACGGAAACAATATTATTTATAATATTATAGACATGTGGACAATGTCTAGAAATAATTATATAGACATGTGGATAATTTCTGGATATAGTTATATAGACATGTGGATACTGTCCGGAAATAATTATATAGACATGTGGACAATGTCTGGACATAATTATATAAACATCTGGACAATGTCTTGAAAAATATAGACGTGTGGACAATGTCACGACATAATTATATATACATGTAGTAAAATATGTATACTAAAACCCTTTTACTGTATGACACTCCATATACGGTCACAGTATGTCTACATAACCATGTCAACATTCCTCTTCTTGTCTGAATAAACGTCGTCTTGATCACGTATGCTGTACAAATATCTCATCCTTACGATGGAGGCGTCTCACTCAACTTGCTGACTGACCCAAAAATGAATTTTTTAGCGTGTTTGGAGAATATTTCACTGCATTCATATTGAAGTTTGTTTACAATTTTTTCTTTCCAGATACAATCATCGTGTATTGGATATGTACTTGTATTCAGACTAGTGTACAGCCCTGCTCATTCTAGCTTGCAACACGTAATTTTAAATTAATCGTGCAAACCGCCTCGAAACACCTTCCTCCACGTTAGAAATACTTTAAATTTTTTGTTTAATGGTAGGCAGATAATTTATGAAAAATTACAATAAAACTGACTTACATTAGCTTGACTTATACTTTTTATATTGTGTTTGTTTTTATTGTATTTTAGTAATTTGTAATAATTATTAAAAGACAATTAGTCGAGGATCCGCGTGAACATGATTACTATGTATTTACAACACGATTCGATGGATATGGTGTTATCTTCTTTTTACTGGCTAGGAAGTGTGAATTTAAAACAAAAATATATTCATGTCTGTTTTTGCCAATCTCCTCTCCTGGATTTTTTTAAACAATGCCTTTGGAAATGGTCCATTCGTTAAAGGCGGTTCATATCTTAAAGAAATACAATTAAAACAAAGAAGAAAAAAACTAAACTAGAATTAGTGTGATGATGTAGTCGATTTTAGGGGTATTTATCTGTTTTTGCGTAAAAAAAAATATGTTTTTGTCGGTGTTAGATTTGTGAAAATGTATCGGCTGAGATGCGGGTTGAATTCAGCTCTTATGTTCGTAATTGTACATTTGACCCTTGAAAGGCAAAAACTATTTAAGATCAGATAGCGCCTAAATACAACCGAATTCATGCTATTCTGCAAATGTGTCCTTTGTATAAGTATGCGCATTATCAATTGACTGTTGCTATGGTTCATTGAAAGTATTATAGGGTGGATGTGAATTTGTCCGTCTGTCTGTTAACTAATGAATAAGATATAAAATATTTGATTTAGCCAAGCGCTCTTGTTTTAGACAACTTAGGTAAAATATAGCCCAACAATTCAAAGGAGAATACAGCTTAAGTGTCCAGGAAATGCCACAATAGCCAGATCAAAGTGAAGAGATCAAAGTGAAGCAGAGACAAATTACACAAAGGCTATTTAATGTGATATTCAATCAATATATTGAATATGTTATTTGAAAAATAAATTTATATTTATTTGGTACGAAACCAGCCATTTAATCATTACAGCACTTTAAAAAAATTACATTTTTAACAAGAAAAATACAAATTTTTAAAATTCTTTTCTTCATGCAGATCTGTATATTTTCTCATTGGTCAGCTATGGTGATACAGCGAGAACCAGTTGATAATTATTTAGAATATCTCTAAATATATACCGTCAGTTACAACAGCTTTTTCCCCATTCAGCACCCCAAAAATGAATTCCTATTCAATCAATATGCATCACGAATGCATATCGGAAATGACGTGTCGGATAACACTTTTCTTTAGTTTGTGAGAACAAAACCGAAACAGACTTTAAGTTAAATTGATTTATTTCCGTGCTAGCGATCGGGTCCAACAAATCAATGGGAATTGATGAAAACACTCTACTCCCCCAAACCTGTGCAGAGCTAATATAGTGCAGAAACGTAAACTGAACCCAGATGTTATAAGTTAAAATGCAATACGAGAGCTTTTGTTATTCAAATAAGACCCAACGCATTGAGTAGACTCAGCCTTATTCGCCGTGTTTATCGAAGTAACAGCGGTTTGCAAGCCAAGGCATGTCTTCCTCAACAATTAAATTAGTCGTAATTTGTTGCAAGCCCAACTTTGTTTTTTTTTATAAAGTGAATCTTTACAATGCAACGGGTTTTTGATGCCACCTTCAAACCCGCTCCAATATCTGTTGCAGAACATTCAGAAATTAATAGAAGATGCTATATAGCTAAAGGAAGAGGATTTGGATACTGCATTTGCAGGCATCGCCCTGGCGTTTTACAGTTAAAGGAGAGAGAGAGAGAGAGAGAGAGAGAGAGAGAGAGAGAGAGAGAGAGAGAGAGAGAGAGAGAGAGAGAGAGAGAGAGAGAGAGAGAGAGAGAGAGAGAGAGAGAGAGATTGGTGGGGTGAAGGCTTGTACACTAAATAATCATACATGTATGATAAATGTGTAACACGCACGGAACTGTATATTTCTGTCAATATAGCCGCAGTCTGATTTCCTTTCTAAAATCCTACCCCATCATCATGGCTTTGCAATGTCCATTTTGTTAAACAACGTGTACTGTACTGATTTAATTTCCATGTAATCTCCTTCGGTGTGTCCTGAAGGAAAACATTGCAATGGCATCATTTAAGATGTAAAATTTATCCCCGAGAGATATTATTCTAGGACTTTCGTTCTGATGAAGATGACACCGCCGAGTTCTTTTCATAAGAAAATATCGATTTAAAGTAATTGGTTTCCAGAACTCGTCTTGGCTTAGCACTGCTTATTTCATTACTTGTAGTCAATATTAGCTATTGCGTTTGTTCCTAAATTTCCTCGAAGAAATAAAAAAAACGTCTGCTTAGAGGGCTGAATATTTACCAGACAGCACAGAGATAATGAGTTCCACGGCAGGCCTGGGATTCCATAAAAATAATTTGATGATAAGCGATCCGATCGTAAACCAAATGTCCGTTGGCATTTTCAACATGGAAGTAGTGTACATGTCAGTTTCTAACTATAATTTCATGTATATACCTTGCATTTATAGTTAAAAATCCAGTGCGTAAGTGCGTTTAGTTGAGTATTTATTTTCGCTTGCTTATTGAGTTGGTTTCCGTGCACCTCAATGCATATTGCTTCCACCTAGTTAAATCCGTTTTTTTAGGGGTGGGTGGGGAAAAGAATATGTCCAATAGTATTATAGTGGTGGCGCATAATATGACAGACAGCTGATAGTGCCGTTACACACACACACACACACACACACACACACACACACACACACACACAGAGCCAGCTGTTGCATCATATTTCAAGTCTGAGACATGTCCGTATTATACCCTGATAAATGCAGACTAAATTTGTATGCATAAGTTATGCATGCATAAGTTAATATATACAACAACAACTAGAAATATTAAGTTCTTTCTTTGCCAGTCATCGAATGCAGCCGTTTGCTGTATCTGTCCCAAAACAGAAAGGAATTGTACTGATGTCGCCCTGAGTGAGATCCCTATTGGTAATTAAAACTGTCGTCTTTCTAAAGGAATGCGTTATCATATTGATCACTTTGGATTATGCCCCACTGCTCTTATGGCCGGGTTCTTTTGCTAATTGGTCATTTTATTTTATTTAAGGACAACTTGTTCATGTGAGAGAAAAAGCTGTTACAAAACGAAAAAGTTTGAAAATGAATTTAAATGTTCGTCATTATTCAAATTCAAAGTCGAAATTTCAAATCGGCATGTGGGAAAAATAACAATGACAGCAATCTCTGGCTCTTTGACCTGTTTTACTGATAATAACAGAACAAGAAATCAAGACATGATGCAGTCATAATCAGAAAAATGGTGACATATAATATAAAGTTACAACATTTTCACAAACAATCTAAGCAATACCAGAGAAAAACTCCTTTTATAGAGAAATGCTAAAAGTAGACTCTCTCTCTCTCTCTCTCTCTCTCTCTCTCTCTCTCTCTCTCTCTCTCTCTCTCTCTCTCTCTCTCTCTATTCTCTCTCTCTCTCTCTCTCTCTCTCTCTCTCTCTCTCTCTCTCTCTCTCTCTCTATATATATATATATATATATATATATATATATATATATATATATATATATATATATATATATATTATGATTATCTGTACTACTGCTACTATCTTTAGAGCAAACAAACTGTAATACAATTATTATTATTATTATTATTATTATTATTATTATTATTATTATTATTATTATTATTATTATTATTATTAGTAGTAGTAGTAGTAGTAGTAGTAGTAGTAGTAGTAGTAGTAGTAGTAGTAGTATTAGTAGTTAGATAGATAAACGGTGAAGTGAATACATAACAGAGTGTGCTCTAATGTTGGTTAATTTCCAGACTTCAAATGTTCTAATGTTTGTCAATAACCAATCACTTCCGCTATGATATTATGAGATTGTGAAACATATTAACAATCAAGTTTGCGAAGTACTTTTCAAACTAGTAACAAAGCATATTATATTCACTTTAGCGTATTATCACAACTAAGAACAAAAAGGCGCCGTTTTTATTGTTTTTATATTTTTTCTCTTATGGAAATTTTAAAATATTGTTTTTGTTGTTCTTCTAGAAATTAGTCTAAGAATGTAAACATGAAGCAGAGTTCTTTTATTTTGTATTCTGAGTTTTGTATGTACGCGGTGAAGAAACGTACCGTTGTTTAGTTTAGTAAGTCATGTACTAGGTTCTGAGCTACATACATACATACATACATACATACATACATACATACATACATACATACATACATACATACATACATACATACATACATACATACATACATACATACATACATACATACATACATACATACATACATACATACATACATACATACATACATACATACATACATACATACATACATACATACATACATACATACATACATACATACATACATACATACATACATACATACATACATACATACATACATACATACATACATACATACATACATACATACATACATACATACATACATACATACAACATACATACATACATACATACACGCTAAAATTGAAATTGATTGTCTTCTAATTTTTTATTTGTCCTTTCTGTGTTGGACTAAGAAGAAAATGGTTCGTAGCAACTTAAATTGTGCATAAAGAAAATTCCATCCGCATTTAAACATTTGCATTTATGAATGATTGAAGTCTGGTCTTCGAAATCTTTATTAGTGTTTTTTTTTGAAGACTAAGCAAAAATGTGGTAGAAAATATGTAAAAGCTACTATTTTAGCGCGAACACTTTTATGTCTTTATTAACCATTTAATTTTTTCCTAATAAATAACAGCAGCTGTAGAATTACTTAAAATCACAGACAACCTTATCGTTTGTTTTTTGAATGCAATATGTATAGTAAATAAGTGATGTAAAAACATACAAAACGATTTAGGTTGAGAATGATGTTGTCTTCTCATCGAATACCCAAAACAAAATTTTAAGTATAACTTGCAGCAAATCCTTCACTCACTGAATCGGCATTTGTGTGGCATTTTCTATTATGAGCTTTTACAAATGTATAATGTTTTCATTTCCTTGATATTTATAAATGGGGCAAACTTGCTTAAATCTTCCGTCTCGCAAAACACCCCACTGAAGAATTTTGAGTGCAGTTTTGTTTTATTTCCGCTGGATGTACGAACGAATGAATTAAATAATACCAACATGGATTTATTTCTGTTTCAAAATGGCTTAGTCGTGTCTATTATGAAAAATCAAAAACTTCTTGGTATCTATATTGATCAACATCTCAGCTGGAATGCACATATCGATCACCTATGTGTAATGACAATCAAAAGAATGACTGATAAAACTGCTCTAGAGGGTTTTTTTTTTACCTCTCCCAATCACTTGAACTTTATTTTTCGGGTTATATAATACCATCCATACGCTTCTGCTGTACTATATTGGGAAACACGTCCAATTATAATTTGTCCAGAACTGATATACTCCAGACAAGGGCAGCCACAATAACACTGGAACTTCACTTAAGACTTCTTTGAATGTTTTGGTTGTGTGTTTTTTGTTGTGTTTTTTTTTTTTTTTTCACTTCTACAATGGTAACCCAAGCAAAAACGTATTCTATAATTTGCAAGAATCATGGCCTAAAAGTCTTGAAATGATTTTTTTTTTGTTAGATAACCTAACTGAATTAAGATCATCAAACAGTGAGCTTAATCTCCGATCGACAACTAACAACGATCTGCAGAATCCGTGGTCGAAAACAGACACTTTTAAAGCTTTGTTATTGTATCAGCACCTACTGTATGAAATTCCTTACCAATGAGGATACGTAATTCTAATTCCGTCCCTTCTTTTAAAATGTCATTAAAGAAATTCTTTCTTGACCAACTGAAATGACATATTAAAGGCTCGGAATAGAAAACTTTATCATTATATCCATGAAGAAATATATATATATATATATATATATATATATATATATATATATATATATATATATATATATATATATATATATATATATATATATATATATATATATATATATATATTCAAACACACACACACACAGACACGTAGAACTTATACTGAAATGTATGTACCTGTGTATAGAATATTGCTCATATGTGTATGTTTCCCCAGTATAGCCACACAGTCATTCATGTTAATTATGTAGGACTGAGTGTGCGGCGATACGTGATTATGTGCATGATTTTCTTATTTTATTTTTTTTTTGTACCTAACCAATTACAAAAATAGATGACCATATGACCGATCGGTTAGTCATGACCAGATGTGTTATCCTGGTCAAACAAAGCTTATTTTTACTATTATTATTATTATTATTATTATTATTATTATTATTATTATTATTATTATTATTATTATTATTATTATTATTATTATTATTAAAAATGAACGAATGAATGAATATGAAAAAAATAAAACGTACGTAATAAAACAATAATATAAAACAATAATATCAGTTATTTAATTTTAACGAATTACGTATCATGTCTCTTTATCGCAATTTGTTACGCCTTAGCGACGAGAAAATTTATACTTTTCGAATATTGTCTCTCATGATAAGCAAACTATTGATATTTTAGGGGCAAACATATTACGGTCATTTTTACAGATTTGTTCCAATGATATGTTCTTGTTTGACAAGAATTTATTCAAGGTTATGAAAATGATGAAGAATAATATTGATCATATTCCTTTATTATTTTCTCTCACTGTCAAGTCTCACCTCTACTGATGATGCTACTGTTTTGTTGTTGTTGTTGATGATGATGATGATGATGATGATGATGATAATAATAATAATAATAATAATAATAATAATAATAATAATAATAATAATAATAATAATAATAATAATAATAATAATAATGATAATAATAATAATGATAATAATAATAATGTGATTTTGATTTTTAAGGTAGACATGTTACATCATGTCACACCCAGTCACATTATCCTGACACCAAGCTGACCAGTCCTAACACTAAACTCTTAATGCTGAGCACCTAGCGAGCAGCTGTTAGTACCATGTTTATAAGTTATTTGGTATGAGTTGTCTAACAAATTAAGCCAAGTGGTTGTATTTAAGATGTGCTTCGAAACGTTGTCATTTGGTAGTTGTTGGAATTTATTTCAAATATATTTCCAATAATGTATATAATAATTAGTAGTAGTATTTTTTAGTTTACTATAAATTATTTTATTCATTCCTTAGTTATTAAAAGCCCCTTTTTGACGATCAGTTGTGTGGGATGAAAATGTATATTCTTTTATAGAAAAGAAATGATGTCTTGGAATTGGAAAGCATTCTGCAACCTAAGACATTTTTAACAATGTGGAACTGTTATAAATTTAAGCCGATTCTATGACATTCTTTTCAGCATTTGGTAATACGATAAAATGAAGGAAAAAAGATGTTTTATTCCAGTCACTAAAACAAAGTGCATTGATTATCTAATTGGGTGACATAGCGTAATGATTGTGAGGAAAGTAAATAATCCTGGACAATATACGTTGATCATTCTGATGTATTAAAATATATAATCGCATTTTTAAATTTAAAACGAAATAACTGTTATTGTAATGTACGAAAAATATTTCAGCACAGAATATTTATATACGAAATATTTCATTCTAGGAGAACCAAATGTCATGTATGCAATAAATTTTGTCAGAGAATCTTCATTTATTACGGTGATGGATTACTACATTAAACGTGTGTCGTACAGCCCGTGTATACATGATAGTTTCATCAAATATGGTCCTATCATAATCTAGAAAAAATAGGATATTTTTCCTCTCTCAGTTAGAACAAAAGTTTGAAACGAAAAAGTGCGTCTTTAGAACGAGACTTTGAAAACTATATATTTGGAGTGTCATCGATAAAATGGCACGAAAATTACTGCACACAACATTCGGTTGTATACGTTTTAAAATATAATGTAGCCCAGTAATGAAGCAAAACCGCTTTTCTTGCAATATAATTTCTGTCCAGTTCTTTCATAACAATGATCATTAACTGTTACAGCAAATTATACTAACTGCTATATTAATGGTTAGTAACTCTTATTTAATGATGTTGTTATGAGGGAAAATTTATGCATAAATAAGAACATGAGAAATCTCTCTCTAAATTGTATTAAAACTAACCTTTCTTTGCACTCATTTTCATTAAACTATATTGTGCGTCTATCACAGTGTTCATTAATTCTTATAACAATATTAACTGTAATAACATTGTTCAATAACTGTTCATTTTATTCACAATCTCAGCTGCACAATATATAGTGTTGCTTCTCATTATATATGCAACTTTATATATAATTTAATACAAATAATAATATCATACAGGTTAGAGAATTATAATTAGTACTCTAAGGAGATTCGAATCCAGGTCCGCAAGTAAATGGCACCCATCACCTGCCTGCACATACCAGCCCAAAACCCGTCACGACTAAGCATGCATCACAAAGAAATGATGGTAGTGAATTGTTGTTATATCAACTCGTGTGTAGCAGACACACTTGCATGACGACCTAGTGATTAATTATCATATATATGAAAGAATTCAAGGTATATATAATTTTTTTTATTACAAAGAAAAAAATATAAATATATATGAAACAGAACAGAAAGTGCTATCCCTGGATTCTAAAGAATAATAGTAGGCAGAATTAATAATTTAATACAAATAATACTATGATACCCAGGTCCGGGAGTAAATGGCACCTATCGCCTGCCTGCACACATCAGCCCGTATCCAGTCACGACTAAGCACACAACATTTAAAAATGATGGTAGTGAATCGGTGTTATATCAGCTCGTGTGTAGCAGACTCACTTGAATGACGACCTAGCGATTGATTCTCATATGTATGCAAATTCGCTCTAGATTCTTACTAAAGAAATGAGTTTCGTTAATTTCGTAATTTCGTATGTATGTCTTGCTCTTTGTTAAATAATTTCTTTGAAAAATAATTCTCATAATTAGCAATCAAAAAGGATTGTAAGTTGTAATCGTTACATGTCATGTCTGCATATATATATATATATATATATATATATATATATATATATATATATATATATATATATATATATATATAGGCATATTTGAATAAACAGACATTTGTAATTGTTATATTTGATACTGAAATGAGCAGCTATTTTACAGCGAAGAAAAATAGAAAAATATGTCTGCATTTTAAGTTTTTAGCTGGGAACGGGTATTTTAAGGCGTTGCATGTTGCCTGATCTCAGTACAAAATGACGTAACAAATTAATAGACAAATAAAAAGGTATCATATTTTGACACTGTTGTTTATTTTATCGTGCTATACGGTTTTATTATTATGTATATATTGCTCATTGTTGAATGAATTCTTGAAAAACTTATTCTCATGATCAGCAATTTTACGTTCATAAGTTGGAATCGTACACTCATCCCAACAAAGAATTCTGCAGTCTAAGAAACGAAGAATACAGTAACACAGATTTAAGGAAAGAATAATGAATTTTTAAATAGTGGTGAAGTAATTAAAATAAAACGCAAAAAATAGTAGAAAATACAAATAACATATCGTTTAAGTAATTTACGCCTGTCTCAACGCTTCACACCTCCCTCCCCCACAAACATGGATGTGATATAAAAAAACAATTATAAAATAGCAATATTGAGGATAAATGACGCCATAGATAAACGGTAAAAAGTTAAGATTTTAATCCATCCAATTTTGCCAAGTTTTAGATTACTATTTTCAGTTTGCGGAAGTGAAATAAGAAGGAACAACTAAAAAATTAACGAAATTAATTTAAAACAATCCTTAATGATTTAGCATTTGATAAAAAAATTCCCGTTAAAAATGTAAATTTAATTTATATGGCAACAAAAACGTAATGGAAGCTTTGGTCGTTTTACCAAAGAAATATATTTGTGGCAAATTTTAAAGTTTTCAAACCTGACTTTACGAACAAGATCAAAATTCAGCAGTTAAAACATTATACATTGTCCAGTTAGACTTTTTAACGTGCTAGCCTTTGTCAAATAATACATATTTTTTGTAATAACTTATTAAAGCATTTATTTTCATCCGATTAAAAAAAAAATGTTCATTTAATCCACGATTTCATAAGAATGGATTTACCCAGTTTTTTCATTTTCATATAATTTGTTTACAACAGGATTTCACCTTTTCATGCGTATACGAATTCCAAATATTCGCCATTTGAATATATATTATCTTCACATTCGCCATCTTCACGTACCTTGATTTGAATTCTGAGTGAAATAAAATCTTGAATACATCAAAAGATATAACATTGAGATATACGCTAAAAATATGGATTCATTTGCCAGCATGTGTTCGATTCTATGTCAGATTTGTACTAAACTTTCAGAGAACTTGCAGCTTTTAAAAAGAAGCAAAAAGTCGTTTATTTCTGATATATGAGTAACAATATGAAAGACCTGCAGAAAATAGTTAAATCTGTCGGCTGCTTTAAACGATTACTAAAAGACGATCTTTCGACAGAATTAGCTTCAGACAGAATATAGAAAAATGTGTGATGTCTTAGGAAGCGATTCTGGCTCTGATGTTTATTTATATAATCTTCCTCGGCAAGATTATAAGACATGTTGAAAAAGTATTCTCAGTGTCTTTTTTTTTAAATATATGCAAACTATTTGTTAATTTATCTGAAAAAAAGTAATTAAATCATTTGCGCGTGTCTGTCCAAATTTTGTGTTTCTAATGAACGGTTTATTTATTATTTGAAAATATTACATGCGTTTGACATCTTTATGTATTTGTTACTGACAGATGTAAATTATTCTATAGTGTTATGATTTTACTGATTTATGAAAAATTTTGAAATCTAACGGTAACTCTTTTTCTAAAGAAGATTTGTTCATTATGTATTATTCTTTTCTGATTATGTACCATTCCGTTTATTGCATACGTTCATTAAGTACCATTCTTTTGCTGCATATGTACATTATGTACCATTCCTTTACTGCATACGTTCATCATGTACCATTCAGTTCAGTGCATATGTTCATATTGTACCATTCCTTTACTGCATATGCTCATTATGTACCATTCCTTTACTGCATATGTTCATTATGTACCATTCCTTTACTGCATACGTTCATTATGTACCATTCCGTTTACTGCATGTGTTCATTATGTACCATTCATTTACTGATTATGTTCATTATGTACCATTCCGTTTAGTGCCAATATTCAATAAGCTTTATTCCGTTTAGTACATATTTTCATTAAGTAACATGCCGTTGAGTCGTTTATCATAGTCAGTTTTACACGTTTTGTCGTTTATCATAGTTGTTTTTACACGATTAGTCATTTATCATAGTCATTATTACACGTTTAGTAGTTTATCATAGTCATTTTACACGTTTATTCGTTTATGATATTTTTTTTACACGTTTTGTCGTTTATCATAGACACTTTTGCACGTTTAGTAGTTTATCATAGTCATATTTACACGTTTATTTGTTTATCATAGTTATTTGTACACGTTTTTTTGGTTTATCATAGTCATTTGTACACGTTTATTCGTTTATCATAGTTATTTGTACACGTTTTTTTTTGGTTTATCAGTCATTTGTACACGTTTATTCGTTTATCATAGTCATTTGTACACGTTTATTCGTTTATCATAGTCATTTGTACTCGTTTATTCGTTTATCATAGTCATTTGTACTCGTTTATTCGTTTGTCATAGTCATTTGTACACGTTTATTCGTTTGTCATAGTCATTTGTACACGTTTATTCGTTTGTCATAGTCATTTTACACGTTTATTCGTTTATCATAGTTATTTTTACACGTTTTTTGGTTTATCATAGTCATTTGTACACGTTTATTCGTTTATCATAGTCATTTGTACTCGTTTATTCGTTTGTCATAGTCATTTGTACACGTTTATTCGTTTGTCATAGTCATTTGTACACGTTTATTCGTTTATCATAGTCATTTGTACACGTTTATTCGTTTATCATAGTCATTTGTACTCGTTTATTCGTTTATCATAGTCATTTGTACTCGTTTATTCGTTTGTCATAGTCATTTGTACACGTTTATTCGTTTGTCATAGTCATTTGTACACGTTTATTCGTTTATCATAGTTATTTGTACACGTTTTTTTGGTTTATCATAGTCATTTGTACTCGTTTATTCGTTTGTCATAGTCATTTGTACACGTTTAGTCCTTGATCATAATCGTTTTACACATTTAGTCATTTATCGTAGTCATTTTTACAGGTACACAACTCTTAAAAACTCTGTATTTTAAATACCTTCAAAATAACTATTATTGCCAGAATGTATTAATTAGCCTTACAAATCATGAATACTCAAACTAAGAAAGAATGTTTATTGTTGGGAGTGAAGAGGACGGTGGGCATTCATTCAAAACTGCGTGTTGTCAAATAGTAGACAAAGTCGTTTCTGCTCTTTTAACAAACTTATACTGTGTACCAATTAACGGTTTCAATTTTACGGTTTAATTACTTTAGTTTATCATGGGTTGAGCTAGTTTATGTCAATCAATTAACAACACATACAGTAATTCAGGTTTTTACAGCTCAGGTTAAAAACTAAGCAAATTAAATGCCGCATTTCTATGCCTACGTCTTTATAGGTTAGACGTGCATGTTCAATACTGACGAGGTATAGACGTTTGTTTGTAAATATGTGATGTAATACAAAACATATTGCATTCGTTATTTAATTTACGGATGTATTTATGCACATCGTTTCAACGTGTGTAATTTAAGACCAACACGTGTAACTTGAATTTATTTAAATTTTAGTAAGATATTATAATATATACAAAATTTGAGGAAAGTATAAAACGATAATATTTAGCTTGTTTGGGACAAACGAATACGCATATATATTAAGGAAAAGCTAGACTAAATAGTTTGTGACCACTTAAATTCAAAATCCGTACTTCTAATTTGCTTTGAATTTGATTTACATTTAGTTAATAAAAACCTTCCGCTTTTACTGTTAGATTTTTAATTATCTTTTTATATATCGGATTAATGTTTTTGTTGATAGTGAGACATTTACGGGTAATGTGACCAATCAGTAACTTTCTAAGTAAAAGCGTAGTTTTTACCTTTCAACCCTTCAAGCAGTACCTATTTTGGACGGACAGTATCGTATCAACGTTAATATTTCTCCAAAGTGCCATTTTTTGACAGCTAAAGACATATCTGTTCCGAGTTTCTACTGTTAATTTGTTTCAGGGGCCTATGACCAGAGGTTCGTGTGTCCCATATTAGGCTCTATTTATTCTATGTATGCAAATGAAGTCTAACATGAAGTTACACGCATGAACATTAACGCGCGATAAACCAAGTTTAATATTAGGCGCGAGATATACAGTGTCTATTAAAACTCAGAAGACGGCATGTACAGCTGAAAAAAGGACAATTAGGATAAATATTCACGCTCGAATTAAACTGTAATTTTCCGAAATGGAAGACAGGTATTCAGGCTAACCAAGCAAGTAATACTGCTGTTACCAAATCAAAGTAAATCCTGAAAACACCTGTCTGATTTATGTGCAACACGCTGTCATGGCGATTGACAGTTGTAGTAGTCAAATAGCGAGAAGTAATTTCCAAGACAGGTAAATATGTCTAAATGAAGGCATACATGGAACGTTTTTAGGGCGTATGTTGTAATCTTGTGTGTTTGTCTCATAGGCCAAAATGTATGGGAACTTCCGATATATTATAGTTTAAAATACTGTGTGAATTCAGCAAAACGTAATGTCTTTATCTTCTTGTAATGTTTCAAGCAGTCTTTGGCTGGATACTAGATTTAATAAAGTTTCTGTTTTGTCATATTTTTCTTTCCTAACATTCGTATCAGTTGTTCCTTTGCCTGCTTGCGCCCGTTAAGTGCAGTATTAGACATTATACATACTTCACCTGACGTTTCTAGCACTTTTATGTTCCTTATTTTGAATCGCCTATTTATTGGACAGGTGTGTATTTTGTATGAATGCACACGTTTACCTGTGGTCTGTGTCGGTGGTAGAGGTTTGGCATTTGTTAAAGGCATTAGGAAATTTCCTCGACGTTCTGATCTGATGAACGCAAACAAACTGTCTAAATATGATTGATGATTGACCACGTTTCTTTACACCACCAGAAAGATAAAGGTAAACTGCTGGTTACTTCGCAAAGAAGGGGGGGGGGGTATTACTCTACTTGAAATTTCAATTAGAGCATACGAGGGGGGATGTTAACCTGTTCTATGCACAATGTATAAGGTAGTAGGCGGCGGGATTTATCTATGAAGACCAACAAAGACCACCGGTATCAGATAAATCTATGACAATTTTATTGTAAGGGCACCGGAACATAAAGGGGCAATATTGACAGTTTTAGTATAATAGAACTGAGGTATATCTGTAGTCTGAGCACATTCGGTTGGGGGTGGAATCTCTCGCAAGGATTATCTCCAATAAAAATTTACCAGGTGCATTAAAACTCTGGAAGGATACAGGTCAGTTTCAAAGCCAATGCTAAATACTATGGACATATTTAAATAGAACAATGCACCTTGCATCATTGACTTTGTACTTCGATAACCTGGTAGTATGATTCTCTGTCGATTTCCATGTGATAATTCAGCTTTATGAACTCAATTCTTGAACCAAACCTTCATTCAAATAGGTTGCATTCCTTCCTTACGCAGCTCTGGGAAAGAAGCAGACTGCCTTAACAAGTCATCCTCTCTTACAAACACCAATACTCTCAAACAAAAATTTCTTCATACTTTAATTAGTTTTGGATCAGGTAACATACCGTTTCCCACGCACACGACTCATGCAATATTTTATATAGAATAATATCTAGACATGGAATTAAAAAAAAATAGTTGTCGATATATTCATTGACTTCATGATAAATGTTTGACTTGAAGAGTTACGACTATGCTCTATATTTTCAAAACCAAAAACTGACAATTAGCAATTCGTTAAGGCGTTGAGGTACACTTTTCGAGTAAAAATATATTTGAGTGCATCAAGGACATAGTGTGCACATTGCAGTATGTGAGAAGACTTAATTCCGATGTTATTATTGAAGATCTGTAATTATTTATCTTTGTCTTTGTAATATATATATATATATATATATATATATATATATATATATATATATATATATATATATATATATATATATATATATATATATATATATATATATATATATATCACAAATCATATAGCGAATAACAACCCTTTCAAGCGTACTGGATCCACCAAGGGATCACGTGTGTCAGGGATTTATTAAAATAGATGCAATAAACTGACGACGAACAGTACGAAACTAGTAACTAACTAGCCTAAGCGCTTTCGACTCTTAATGAGTCTTTTTCAAAACATATATACGACAAACAAATAAACAAAAAAAACGTTGTGTTTGTAAACCTCTACATGGCTGTCTCCACATGTGTTAAAACTATAAATACAACCAGCTTTTATAGACTAGTTGCGGAGACTGAAAACGATGTATAATTCCCTAAAAGTCTACAAGCCAAAGCGACATCTATTTTTACTTTTTGTACATTTATGTAACGCAGACCTAATACTTCCGAACAAACCTGTAGTAGCTTACCGGAGACCAAAAAACCTAAAGGACATCCTAGTCAGAGCAAAGCTAACGCCAATCGCTAGTCAAAACCAACCTAGTCAATCTGGACCCTGTGGCGATAAAAGATGCAAAACCTGTCAACCTATGATAGAGACCAAGACATTCACTAGCACAGTGACTAAAGAAAAACTACACATATCTGGTCCAAACAAAACGTGCAAAATAGAGAATGTGATTTATCTCATCACATGTAAGATCTGTGGCCTTCAGTACGTCGGAGAAACTGAAAAGCTACACAAAAAGATAAACCTTCATAGATATGATTGGATGACAAAAAAGCTGTACAGCAGAACACGTCTCCTCCCCTGACCACACTTTCAGTGATATAATACTTATCGCTATTGCTAACAACCACAGTTGGAGTTCCGAAACCAGGAAGGAAAAGGAATCACACTGGATACGCCGCCTTAGAACATTGAAACCAAGCGGTCTAAACCAAGAAGACTAGAAAATGAAAACTATGCATTAGTAGAATTTAACATTTTCTAAATCTTCTTATTATCCTTCAATTTTTACTATAAGAATAACCGGCATAGAATCAAATAAATGTACAAAAAGTAAAAATAGATGTCGTTTTGGCTTGTAGACTTTTAGGGAATTATATACCGTTTTCAGTTTCCGCAACTAGTCTATACAAGCTGGTTGTATTTATAGTTTTAACACATGTGGAGACAGCCATGTAGAGGTTTACAAACACAACGTTTTTGTGTTTACTTGTTTGTCGTATATATGTTTTGTATTTGCCTTTGAAAAAGACTCATTAAGAGTCGAAAGCACTTAGGCTAGTTAGTTACTAGTTTCGTACTGTTCGTCGTCAGTTTATTGCATATATATATATATATATATATATATATATATATATATATATATATATATATATATGTGTGTGTGTGTGTATGAGTGTTTGAGTGTGCAATTATTATATCTTTGTAATTATATGTTTGTGTGTGTGTGTGCATTTATTATATCTTTGTAATTATATATATTTGTCTTCATGTAATGTTCCAACTGTATCGCCACGCTCGTAGAGAAAAAGGACCAAACTTCGAAAGGTTACAGGTACTGATGAACAGCAATATTAAGTATATGTTCAAATTACTTTTGGAGTGAAACCAAGGAAATACGAAAGAACTTAATGGCGTGATTGATGACAGTTATCTTCAAAAGAAATTGATTTACAACAATCCTGATAACGGTGCAGAATGTCGGTATTGATTATGTGTGACGTGTTTAAGCCAGTGGTTGACGTGTCAGAATTTGATTAAAAGACCATGGGTTCGAATCCACAGTACAAACATTTCAAATGGGATTAACTACCCTCTTGTGTCCCTGGTCAAGGCACATTTTTCCAATTACCTCGGCACTAAATGATTTTTAAATGTTGCTGTGAGGTAAAAACAATACGAAGCGAAACCAAACGTCCTGTGTGTATATATACTAGCTTATAACTCGAGTCCAACTGCATACAACATATACCACAATCGCCTTCCATCGCATAACGTGACATTAGGTCAATGGCTGTCTTATTTTTTAAATATTTTTTCTTCTAATTATTGTTTGCAAATTCCATAATCCAGAACTGCCGGCGCGTTTTGCAACAGCACATTTGGGTCTTTTCAGTTTGTAGTTGGAAACTATTTGCAAGCCAGTCATACGATATATAGTCTTAATATCGCCACTTACAATAAAGCTTAGATATATAGTAATAACTCGAACATACCATATAACTCGAAAGATTTGCTTGTTCAATACCAAAGTAATGATCATATTGCCATTTTTACCTTTTAAATTCGAAACAGGTGTAATACTAAGTACCTGTATAGCATCACGAGAGGGTTGTTCAGCCGTAGACCTCGTGTAACGTCACGAATCACTACTAAGTACCTAAAATAGAATGTATAGCCCCATCTTGGGATAAACATTACAATATAGCGGCTCAGGTTGGTTGTATTTTTTATGGCGCAACAGCATTGTCAGGCTATTTAGCGCCATACAAAAGGTTCTATCTAAAAATATATAAAAGTGGTAAAAGGTTTCTATAGACCAGCAATATGAAACCACACGGTTGAAAGTAAAAAGATAAGATGGTAAAGGTAATAAATAAATAAATAAATAAATAAATAAATAAATAAATAAATAAATAAATAAATAAATAAATAAAGCTTCCCGATCATCGGAGAATGTAAATGGTATACGATAATGATGACATATGAAAGGTTGTTGAAAATAAGGGATGGTATATACATTACAAAAACTGCTCAAATTAATAGTATTAAAGTTATAGCTTAGAATAAATGTTTGCTTCTTCCAGGAATTCTATGATACAAATCACGTTTATTGTATGAAAGAGTTCATTCGTATTATGCACATTGTAATATTGATTGCTCGTAGATTGGAAGTTGAAACACTCCATCATAAAGTATTAACAGTGAATGGTTCATTGCAAGAAATGCACTCTCGTGGGTTTTCTCCTTTCAGTATGTGAGAGTGGGTTACATAAGTATGACAAATTCGATTTCTTGCAATGACTACCTCCTCCCTACGGACGGTTTTGTACGAAGGAGTCCATTTACCTAGGGTTGCTTGATTGCATGAAGTTTGTTATTGACTGCATCATTCCATGATGCCTGCCATTTCTATGCAAAGATTATTTGATACTGTTACAAGCCATGGATATTTGCTTGACCGAGAGGTGTAAAAACCCTGGCGCGATTCCCGCTAGAAGTCATAAGTTTATCCCAAATTTCCAAAGACTTCTATACAAGTTCAGTTATAAGTAGAAAAGCCCGAAATGCCCATCCTATATTTAAATTTTACTCTTATTCACAACTTTCGAAATATCTATCAACGGCACATCTGTATAGTTTCTCTACATCAACTTTCCGTATCATCAACAGTTCACACCGTAAATACGCTACAACTTTTCCTAACACAGGGAGCTATTTTAACTACGACACCTTAGGCCAGTCAACCTATGGTTTCAAGGCACTTCACGCCAGTAAAACTACATTACATTGCCACCATGGTTACATAAACGTTATCTGCCGAGTCCATTCTCCTTTATTCCATAGTGTAATTTACCGGCTTCCTACAGTAAATCTGTCACTGTAGTCGCAACAACTAATGTACATCATTAGTTTCCAGAGTCACTCATGCGGATTGGGTCTGAATTCGCTACTCATAGACCATGATATTATGGAAACTCACTAACATTTTCTCTCCGTGACGTTTGCTCCTAGTAATTGGCTAATTATTTTGGACTAAGGAATATTTCCCATTGCACCAAATTCTAATAAACAAACAAGTAATCACACAAACCTAAGAATTGCTTAAACTAAGCGCGCATCTCTTTAATTCTATTATAATACTAAGTTTAAAATCCGTATACAGTATTTTAAAATCAGATGGTTCTAGGGATATTGCCATTTTAGCAGCGCGATCTGCTTTTAAAGGAGAATATTGGTTAATAATGGGTTCTCCGGTTTTCTATTGTGTAGGGACTGAAGTACTGATAGTGAGTCGGTGAAGATAATGCTGTTTAAAATAATGTTTGTTTTCGAAACATTGCAGCGCAAGGTCTATTGCTCTGATTTCGGCTGAAGAAAGTCTATGTACCATTTGGCAAGCGGACTTTTGTTATGTGTTTTCCACTAACGAAGGCTGCAGCCTTTTCCCCATCTTTTCATCTATCTGTATAAATTCTTAAATCTATAAATCATTGGAGATTTTTAGAATGACTATTAATGATGGCTCTGGCAGGTGTTTCAAAAACTGGTGATGTATATCGTTAGGCACATTGGATGTATCACGGGTTTTATTAAAAGATTCAATAAGCTCCAACAGTGAAATCGGTTAATTATAGCTTTATGAGTTTTTCGATGTGAAATTCAACCGTGTCTTTTCATTTTGAGCTTTTAAATTTCGAAAAGCTTCTGAATAATTAGACGATGATGAATATTTAACTATTTCATGTCTGGAATTGAGATTGTTGTTATTTAGTTAAAGATCTCAGAAAGAATTGTGTTTTCTCTCTCAATTTATTTTGAGGATCGTGTCCTAAACTTTCTTTATAGAAGAACGAAAATTTAAAGTTTAACCATATTTTTCTATGATGCTCTTTTACTTGCTTTAATCACGTGGCGAGCTTTATCCCGAACAATACGGCACTTAGTTAAAGTTTAAGGAGTTGGATGATTATTAGAGTTTTCCAGTGCTTCATGTCGTTGTATAATGGCTTCTTTACATTCTTTGGTGAATCACGGTTTTTGGGGTTCTTTTACAGTTCGATGAAGACTTAGGAATGGATTCCTCTACAGTCTCAATTAAGACAGATGTAACCGGTCGAATAGGGACATCGTCATTTAGAACAATACTCCTGTTAAGCTATGATGTACAAAGTGTTTCAAACTTAACCCAGTCTGCTTTCTTTAAGTTCCATTGTCTAATTGCGTCATCAATTGTAGAGTTCATATTTGTAAGGGAGATTGGTAAGTGATCAATGCTGTGAAGGTCATCAGCGACCTTCCAATCGTAGTCAAAAAGTAGCAAAGGAGAACAAATTGTCAAGTCTATACACGTGTATGCACTAGTTCCTGGGTGTAAGTACGTCGGAGATTTGGTGTTATATAGACCCAAATCATGTCTAGAAATGAAGTCTTCTACTTTGCGGTTTCCGTCATTTAGGTGATTTGATCCCCATAAAATGTTAGGAGCATTAAAATCCCCGAGCAAAACAAACGGCGTGTGAAGTTGCTGAACAAGAGTGTCTAATTCATTTGGTAGTAGGTTGGAGTTTGGTGGTATGTAAATAGAACAAAAGGTAATAACTCGATATAGAGTGACACTTACAGCAATGGTTTGCAAATATGTGTTTAAAGGTATGACACTATGAGAAACAACCTATACTCCTAATGAAGATCTGACGACATTCTGAAAGTAGGTGTTAAACAAGAAGTGTTTAAGTGTGATTTCCGTATCTTTTAAAAATGTTTCCAGAAGGCATAGTGCTGCAGGATCATATTCGTTTAAAATGAAAACAAATATCATTGCAATTGGCTTTAAGTCCTGGACAGTTCCATTGTATGATGGTTTTCTTCATTATAAGTTTAAAATAGAGATTGTGGAGATAGGGTTGACCTTTCGCTGAGACGACAAATACAGATAAGTATGTATTTGTGAGAAAATATAGAATGAGGTACAATATGATATTTACATTGACATGTAGTGTGTGCATATAATAGGCTGAAATGTAATTAGGACTTTTTTGTTCCAATCAAAGTATTATTATTGTATGTTTTCTTAAAGCTGCATGTTAAAATGTATACTCTTTATAATTGGTAAGTGTATATCAGAACCTGACAATTTATTTTCTAATGTGATTTATATGTCACTAAAATTAAATTGTACAAAAATCTACTTCAACGATTATTTTCATTTCTCTTTCACGGCTCTCTATAAATTATTGGAAAGTCATTGGCAGATAATCATTTAACATAATGCTCATGGAAATTTACAAGACAACAAATGATATAAACAATTTGAATTATTATTGGTTCCAGACTCAGTGGCATAGTCTTGTGTAATAAATAAAAACTTTTCACTATTTAGATTTACACAAGAATTCGATATTTGGGTAGTGCCACCTCTTGTGCAGTGAAAACTTTTCTGTCTCTTAGAAAGGGAGGAATGACAAGTTCAACTTGAATCTAATTAAAAATTGTCTGATATTAAAGCCCCCATCACATCTCGAGGGTTCAAATATTTTAAGAATCCAGATTTAAGTACAATTTCCTTTTAAGAAATGGACCCTTTAAAAACATTGCTTACATACATTATTACACCATTGCCGGCAACATCTATGAGTACATTGTAAGTTTAATGGTTTTATATTTAGAATAGAAGTTTCATTGTCGTTGAAAATAGCTTGATCGCTGAATAAAAACTTCTGTGCATCTTATAATATTGTATTGTTTAAAGGTCATTTTGTTCCTTCACCCGGTATCTCTCTACAAACAAGAAATCCTTCAATGATAAAAACTGAGTGTACAAAAACTGGACACATGTTGTTATATTTGATACAGTTGCCTTGGTAACACCAAATCTATAGGATAGGTTCTGCTTAATAACCCCAAGTTTAAGACGCATCAATGTCATTAGTAAGGCATTTTTGGGTGATAGGCGACATGAGAACTGACTTTCGATTTGCTGCCTTTGATGTACCAATAATTCAAATGTTGGACAGCAGAGATTATAAATCTCCCCAATGTCACGACCCATGACAAGCCTGTATAAAATTTATATTTCTGATCATTTTCAACTTTTGATGTGTCGAAGTGGGTATGACAAATATGCTGATGTATATTCGTTTTTTTTTATTTCTTTATGTCATGCACTTTGTTGTAGCAAATGAATCTCTGATTTCAGCAGCCTGTTCTCATTTTTGTAACAGGTTGTTCTCTAATCTTAAACTAACATCATGCGTATCCTTGAATATCATTGTCTGGCATCCAACATCTTTTGTGCAGGGCATTTCATTCACAACGACATTGTCACATGTGCTGACATGATCATGAGAGCTCGTCATTAGTGGGATGGTATCCAGTCGTCTTGGAAAATCCACCTCTTCAACAGAATCCCTGAGATACAAGCCAAATCAAGCAATGCTTGTGCTTTATCCTGTGTGTCCAATTTCAGCTGCTTCTCTCTCTCTCTCTCTCTCTCTCTCTCTCTCTCTCTCTCTCTCTCTCTCTCTCTCTCTCTCTCTCTCTCTCTCTCTCTCTCTCTCTCTCTCTCTCTCTCTTGCTGCATAAACTAAAGAAAAACAAATTAGCAAAAGAAGGAATAGGACCAGAAATGGGAGAGGGTGGGTTGTGCATGCCGAGGGCAAGTTTTTGTATACTAAACCCGTAAACGACACCGGATAAGATCTTTGTTTTGGTTATGGAATGGAGTAAAAGTAACTCTTTTCATGCAATATTTATTGACATATATATATATATATATATATATATATATATATATATATATATATATATATATATATATATATCTCTAGAGAGAGAGAGAGAGAGAGAGAGAGAGAGAGAGAGAGAGAGAGAGAGAGAGAGAGAGTCACTACGAAAAATACCCTAACAGCAAAGTTTTACAACCATAATTGAAACGTAAAAACAAATGTTATCGCTTAGAAAACGACGAAAATAACAAGAATGTTTACTAAGGTCGGTATCTATGTATGTCCGAAAACAATATGGCGGACGGCGCAATCCCTAGCGGGTAAATGACATCATACAATAGTTATAACTGTTTGCCCAACCCTATACAATTTTCGGATTTCCACTGTCTAGTTACGAAAATCAAATGGTATTAACATATTAAAAGCACAGAAAGCTAAGGAATCCAATACGTTTAAAAATGTGCCTCTATATGATATTTCGTTAACCACAATCAACCAAATGCTTGAAACGATTTTATTCGAAATAAGGAGAGTATAAATTTTATATAATTATAATTTTAAGACTGGGAAGCATGAAAAACTGGAAAACATTGCTTGTTTTACATATAAATTTATGCTACATGTAACATTAATAAATTACCCATTTGAATGTGAAAAAGACAAATTATCCATTCGAATGGGAAAAAAGAAATATTGTCGACTTTGAATCGGAATGGAAGAGATTCGAAATTGAAGATATTCGAAAGAGATGATGGAAACGGTCAGATTGGGTAACTTGAGTACATAGAGGTTATAACACAAAATAATTTTTCCTTAATTGGATACTTATTTGACTGATTTATGTTTCTTATAAAAAAACGTCGTCCTATCGAGTTAATAGAATTTCAAACGCTCTTCATGTAGCAAGGATCAAATAGGGATTATAAAGAAAATGTGTATTAGAAAGAATATTATTAACTTACATGATCTATATAGTTACGAATATCGGCTGGTTCAAAGATACATAATGAAGAGTGAAGTGCAAATTTTAACAAAAATAATGTATTTCCCAACAAAACACACTAAATAATATGAAAAAGGACTTCTAATTTGTGAATATAATCCATAACTTAATCCCATAATTGAAACACATGTCCTATCACTAAAATGTCCTAAATAAATCTAAGTTTGTATCCCGGCAGATTAAAGATGGCGGACGATAACGTCAGATGAATGAAGTATTGACGTCAAAAGTTCCACGTTGAATTTTACAGATCACAAAAGATTTGTCAAAAATTCCACGTTGAATTTTATGAATCACAAAAGAAGAATTTTCCAAAGTTAGCAATCTGAATAAATTACACCGAATGTTTTCGTTCAAAGCTTTGATGACAAAACGCTTATTTTCTAGAGAACATAAATTATTGCTAACTAGCAAGTTACTCCAAATTGGCACAACAACAGAAAATACTTCTGATCTCTTGAAGGTACTTTTACGACTGAATGAAAATCACTAAAAAAAATTTAAACGTAATTATAGATCATGCAAGGTTACGTGGTCACTTCCGACAAACCAATTGACATATGCGCCAAAGTGTTAATGGTACAAGGTGATTACGCGAGTAATGTATGTATGACCAATCATTTAAACTTCATGTAACCAAGTGTCTGAACAAGGTCAGCTAAAAATAATATTAATGAAATGCTTTTCAGTAATGTGCAAATAGAATATACTTTAAAAAATATCGAATCCCGTGGAAATAATCTTTATAATAAAATATAATGAAACAAAAATAAAAAAAGAATTTAAAACTAACACATGTTTCTTAATTACATATGTATGTATGTATGTATGTATGTATGTATGTATGTATGTATGTATGTATGTATGTATGTATGTATGTATGTATGTATGTATGTATGTATGTATGTATGTATGTATGTATGTATGTATGTATGTATGTATGTATGTATGTATGTATGTATGTATGTGTGTGTGTGTGTGTGTGTATGTATGTATGTATGTATGTATGTATGTATGTATGTATGTATGTATGTATGTATGTATGTATGTATGTATGTATCTATGTATGTATGTATGTATGTATGTATGTATGTATGTATGTATGTATGTATGTATGTATGTATGTATGTATGTATGTATGTATGTATGTATGTATGTATGTATGTATGTATGTATGTGTGTGTGTGTGTGTGTGTGTGTGTGTGTGTGTGTGTATGTATGTATGTATGTATGTATGTATGTATGTGTGTGTGTGTGTGTGTGTGTGTGTGTGTGTGTGCGTGCGTGCGTGCGTGCGTGCGTGCGTGCGTACGTACGTACGTACGTACGTACGTACGTACGTACGTACGTATGTATGTATGTATGTATGTATGTATGTATGTATGTATGTATGTATGTATGTATGTATGTATGTATGTATGTATGTATGTATGTGTACGTACGTACGTACGTACGTACGTATGTATGTATGTATGTATGTATGTATGTATGTATGTATGTATGTATGTATGTATGTATGTATGTATGTATGTATGTATGTATGTATGTATGTATGTATGCATGTATGTATGTATGTATGGATATATGTATGTATGTATGGATATATGTATGTATATATATATATATATATATATATATATATATATATATATATATATATATATATATATATATATATATATATATATATATATATATATATATATATTTCCATTTTGCAATCATATCACATATCATATGTACTATGGTTGTGTAATTAGACAGTACTTTTTATGCATGCACTAGAATGCATGTGTGGACAGTTTAACAGTTGTAATATTTGTCCTCGATTGTTGTATTTCGCATATTGATTAGTCTTGAAAAGGAATATGGCTGAAGAATTGAAATTCAAATGATACAGAGCAGACTTCCTCTTGTTATGAATGGATTTTAAAAGCTGACCAGTCAAAACGCTTCTATTTATTGGTAAATGGTCACTGCAAACTTTGTTAATTCGTTCTGGCCGTTGGATTGGTCGCATGGAGTCATGGAAAGTTGGTACGTATTCTGTGTTTGAATATAAAATGGCATACAATTCTCTATTAATTATATTTTCAACAGGAATTGTTTGGTATCTGGACATCTCCCCCTACCTCTACCCCTCCCGACATTTTTCCCCCTGTCATTCCCCTATTATTTTTATAGTACTTTATTTATATATAGAAACATTTAGCTTTGAAGTATACTCGCATCCCACATCACCTATAGTGCATAAGTATGACTGTTGTCACCTGAAATAAATGCATTATCAAATGTAAAATATCTACTTTCCTGCCGACCTCTCTCTCTCTCTCTCTCTCTCTCTCTCTCTCTCTCTCTCTCTCTCTCTCTCTCTCTCTCTCTCTCTCTCTCTCTCTCTCTCTCTCTCTCTCTCTCTCTCTCTCTCTCTCTCTCTCACACACACACACACACACATGGATCTTAAGGAGATCTTCACAACACATTTGAACTGTAACATAAATTCACACCCATTTTTAAGTCTTGCTAGCTATAACAAAAATGAGCCTGGTCTATTGCTCAATCAATTGCTAGTGCTTTTACTGAAGGTAGAACGGGAGGATTCTTCGAAGCAGGAGGTAAAGACTTGAGTCTAACCTTTATTTATTGCGCATTTTTGGTATCTTTAAGGTAAACAACAGAAGGATTAGCCATCGTTCAATTAATTGTAGTTGTTACGTTACGTTGTCCAAGCCAGAGGTTGACATAAGCGGATTATGATGTAACAACTAAAGAAGAAATTCAAAGACAGTTCTTCGAGATTTGTAAATATAGTCGCTGACGTAGACAATTGTGACATAAAATACTTAAAAGCAACTGCTTACAACCATAACTTTTAAACAATGCATATTTTTAATGTGAAAATGTTAACTTTGTTTAAAACTTTCTACTGAGATTTATTTCAAAAAACCTTATTCTTTTAACATAACTTAATATAAGTTTTATATTTTATTGGTAAAATGTCATATTAAATGAACTAAATTCGAAGATCATGGGGGAGGGGAGATGACTGGGGAAGGGAAGTCCTATTTGATGGGGGAAAATTCTAGGGGAAATGTCTTGGTGGGATATGTTGGGGGAAGTATGGGAGAATTTTCGGGGGGAGATGTTCTAGACTCGAATTGTTTATGTTTCCTTTAAACTTAAAAATGTTTCACACAAAACTACATAAACTTTTTGTTTGCTAATATAGATTTTGCAGTTCGTGATTATCGGGCTAAGAGCTATAGAACGTATGTGGCACTAACTTTTCCTCGGGGGAGTGTTAGCCTTGCGATAACGCAATAGCGTCGTACATGTTATTTTGACACCTGCGGTCAGTTGATTAAATATCACTTTTAGTGTTTCAGTTCAGGTATACCAGATGTTTATTTTGAGCGAACTAGGCCATCCTTCACTTGGTTTAAACAATTAAATGCCCGTCACTACCTTTTATGCCTTAAGTTATTTACATTTTACCCACTCCGCCATAAGGATCAAACTTTGTACATAATTTGTTGATAATGGTTAATTTTATTTTGATTTTTTACTTATGGGGGAATAATACTAAAGACTGTTTATATGTTAACAAATAATGTGCACATTTGATGCGACATAGCCTAATGTTTGTAGTTAAAAATGTTTATTTATATCAAATATTGCCAAATCAATGACACTACATAGAGACGTATAACGTGCATAACACAAAAGTCCAATAAAGGAAAAGCAATATGATCATTTGCTAGAAAAGATTGGGAAGGAGGATATACAAACTTACAAAAAATGTCGAAAGCTGTCTGTAAAAGAAACTTGGATAAAATTAAAACATCTAATGTCTTTTTTTAAGAAAACAGGAATTGTTTTAGCTAACTTTGTTCTTTTCGTATATCACATATTTAAAAAAATTGTTAGCCATAATTTGGAGAAACATTATTTAATTTTGTATAATTTGGATGGAGCTTTGTTCTTTTCATATATCACATATTGAAATCTATTAGCCATAATTTGGGGGAGCTTTGTTCTTTTCGTATATCAGATATTAATAACTATTAGCCATAATTTGGGGGAGCTTTGTTCTTTTCGTATATCACATATTAATAACTATTAGCCATAATTTGGGGGAGATTTGTTCTTTTCGTATATCACATATTAAAATCTATTAGCCATAATTTGGGGGAGCTTTGTTCTTTTCGTATATCAGATATTAATAACTATTAGCCATAATTTGATGGAGCTTTGTTCTTCTTGTATAACACATATCAAAAACTGTTAGCCATAATTTGGGTGGAGCTTTGTTCTTTGCACATATTAAAAAACTGTTAGCCATAATTTGGGGAAGTTTTGTTCTCTTCGTATATCACATATTAAAAACTTATAGCCATAATTTGGGGAAAATTTGTTGTTTTTTTTTCGTATATCACATATTAAAAGTTGTTAGCCATAATTTTGGTGGCGTTTTGTTCTTATATATATATATATATATATATATATATATATATATATATATATATATATATATATATATATATATGTATATATATATATATATATATATATATATATATATATATATGTATGTATATATATATATATATATATATATATATATATATATATATATATATATATATATATATATATATATATATATATATATATATATATATATATATATATATATATATATATATATATATATATATATATATATATATGTGTGTGTGTGTATACATATAAACTATCAGCCATAATTATTCTGGGAAGGGGCTTTGTTCTTTCTGCATATCACATATTAAAAATTATTAGCCATAATTTTTGGGGGAGGGGGCTTTGTTCTTTTCGTTTATCACATAAAAAAACTATTAGCCATAATTTGGGGGAATACCAAATTTGAACGAATATTTTGAAAGAACTCCTACATTTGATTAATAGTAAGTATACATTTGGTTTTCTGAAAAGTGAAACAGCATTTAAGAAAGAAAGAGCCTATCTTGTCCGATGAAATGCTATCTCTGAGTTTTGCATGTTTACAAATGTATGGGTCAGTTTGAATAAAACTGAGCAAATAGAAGATATGTTTTGTCAGAAGTGGTGAAATTAAAAGGGATAACACAAAATGTTTCCACTTCAAGAGGGAAATAATTCCCTGTATATACTTTAGAAATCATAGATTTCTTTTTTATTAAGGTGGGGGGAGAAACCAATCCGACGTTGAATTAGCAATTGTAAATGCATCTTTCAAAAATTTGAAAGTGAATGAAATCGTTATGTATACATTCATACGCTACATCCACTGTTCAGTCTCCAAACACGAACATACAAGACTTTATCTGATTGGCAGATAAAATTAGCGATTATGGTAATAAAATAGGTTACCAGAACGTGACTCCTAACCGGTCGCTGTCAGATCTTCATCTGTAACAGTGGTGATATGATTTTAATCCGACTGTGCATAGACCTACCCTTTGGCATAGATTTTTTTTTTTTCATTTTAGTGCCAGTTCTTTTATGCCGGCATTAATATATCGAAAACTGGAAGTTTGGAATTACGGACAATGATATTTTACAAATATAGTTTTTTGCTTTCAACGTATATGTTTTGAAAGATTAATGACTGTTTTATAGAAAATAATCAGATATTTCATTTTCGTTTGCACATTTCTTGCGCAGACTGATACGGTGAAGATTGTTAGAGAGGGGGTACTGTATGCCCATAAAGCAGTCGTATTCAAAAGATTTTATTATGTCATGTCTTAAAAAAAACACACACACATACATACAAACACACACACAAATTAATAATTGTGAGATTACATATTTTATTATTTATGTATTTATTAATCTTATTTCTGAACTTAAAAACCCATTTATATGATATTAGCAAGCTTGCACTATAATTCAGTAAGAGAAACTGGACTCCACTTTCGACAGTCTAATAAGTTAAGTTTGCTATCGACTCTGATGAATCCACGACTTCTCTGTCGCTTTTAAACATGATTATACTTAATGTCGCTAATTAAATAATATATAATTATCATGCTTAAACCAGATGTTTAAAACTATTACCTTATGTACAGGTACTGTATGGGTGACGCAGATTATCAAATAGATACAGGGCCTGATTATCATGGTTTGTCTTACATGCTTGTAGCTATGACCTAAATGTTGTATATATGCTTGTAGCTATGACCTAAATGTTGTATATATGCTTGTAGCTATGACCTAAATGTTGTATATATGCTTGTAGCTATGACCTAAATGTTGTATATATGCTTGTAGCTATGACCTAAATGTTCTATATAGCTATAATCTAAATGTTGTATATATTCTTTAGCTATGACCTAAATGTTGTATATAGCTATAATTCTAACTGTTGTATATATGCTTGTAGCTATGACCTAAATGTTGTATATATGCTTGTAGCTATGATCTAAATGTTGCATAAATGTTTGTAGCTATGACCTAAATGTTGTATATATGCTTGTAGCTATGACCTAAATGTTGTATATATGCTTGTAGCTGTGATCTAAATGTTGTATATATGCTTGTAGCTATGACCTAAATGTTGCATATATGCCTGTAGCTATGACCTATATGTTGCATACATGCCTGTAGCTATGACCTAAATGTTGTATATATGCTTGTAGCTATGACCTAAATGTTCTATATAGCTATAATCTAAATGTTGTATATATTCCTTTAGCTATGACCTAAATGTTGTATATAGCTATAATCTAAATGTTGTATATACGCTTGTAGCTATGACCTAAATGTTGTATATATGCTTGTAGCTATGATCTAAATGTTGCATAAATGTTTGTAGCTATGACCTAAATGTTGTATATATGCTTGTAGCTATGACCTAAATGTTGTATATATGCTTGTAGCTGTGATCTAAATGTTGTATATATGCTTGTAGCTATGACCTAAATGTTGCATATATGCTTGTAGCTATGACATATATGTTGTATACATGCCTGTAGCTATGACCTAAATGTTGCATATATGCCTGTAGCTATGACCTAAATGTTGCATATATGCCTGTAGCTATGACCTATATGTTACATACATGCCTGTAGCTATGACCTAAATGTTGTATATATGCTTGTAGCTATGACATATATGTTGTATACATGCCTGTAGCTATGACCTATATGTTGTATATAGCTATAATCTAAATGTTGTATATACGCTTGTAGCTATGACCTAAATGTTGTATATATGCTTGTAGCTATGACCTAAATGTTGTATATATGCTTGTAGCTATGATCTAAATGTTGCATATATGCCTGTAGCTATGACCTATATGTTACATACATGCCTGTAGCTATGACCTAAATGTTGTATATATGCCTGTAGCTATGACCTATATGCTGCATACATGCCTGTAGCTATGACCTAAATGTTGCATATATGCCTGTAGCTATGACCTATATGTTACATACATGCCTGTAGCTATGACCTAAATGTTGTATATATGCTTGTAGCTATGACATATATGTTGTATACATGCCTGTAGCTATGACCTATATGTTGTATATAGGCTTGTAGTTATGACCTGAGCGTTGACTTTAGCTATAACCTTTTGTTTATGTAAATTGACTTCTCAGGATTGAATGTTTAATAGGATGTTATAAATTGGGGGAAGGAAATATCTTAAGCATGTATTGTACTTATATAACACATGTATATTTATCATTGCATGTTACTGGAGAGAGAGAGAGAGAGAGAGAGAGAGAGAGAGAGAGAGAGAGAGAGAGAGAGAGAGAGAGAGAGAGAGAGAGAGAGAGAGAGAGAGAGAGAGAGAGAGAGAGAGAGAGAGAGAGAGAGAGAGAGAGAATCTTTTCAGGTATAAAAACATAAAGCATTATGACTTAATTTAATTGTTATATTAATGTTTACAGTTGGTAAAATAGCTTCAGCGAGGTAATGTTTCTTATGATGGAACACAATTCCCACTTAAATTAAAATTTGTCTATGTCTGTCTATGTCCATGTCTAAAGAGTTTGAGATGGTATATGAATACGTCGAGGCAGTCAGGAGGAGACGTATTCATACGTTGCATTAGACGAGTTCTTTCCTCGAACACAGTAGAAAACATAAATTCGGCTTGTGTTTATTACATATCCCCATTTGTGTCCTCTCTAAATAATTTTTGCTTTGAGGTATAAATTAAATTCAGAAAGAACTGGGATTTTTTAAAATTCGATTTATGGCGTCTAAAGATATAAACGCGTGAAAGTCAAAGAAGGCATTGAAGTAGTTCAAATCTGTGTGTGTGATGTGCAAATACAGACTGAATAGCTATATCGAACGCCATATTAAGCGTGTAATATCAAATGGGTGCGTAATAGCAAATGCAAGTGCAGATATATTTATTAAATGGGAAAATAAAGAAGTTCCAGGTGATATCGCCACAGTTGTGATAGATCTTCTTCTCACACCGTGATACATTTCAGATCTCATTATGAAATATTGGACAAAACCTGTCATTTTTGAAAAAGCTAATTAAACTGCATTTATCACAATAATATATACTGCTTACAAAACTTATAGTCGGGAACTTTGTTGTAGAATATGGATTTTGTGTCAGAATTTGTTTGAAATTTCTTTTTTTCTAGTTCGTTTGATCGTTATGTTGCTGTATACATATTCGTTTGTAGAATAATTTATATTTGTCACATTTTGTAGGTTGATATAATTGTCATAACGTTTACATACTTTATTGTTCGAATTATTATGACTGGGAGGACATGAGATGTAGTCACATATTCACTTCTAAGTCGATTCTAACTGCAAAGTGCCTAGACATAGATCTATGCTGTTTGTTAGAACACAAAGCATAGACTCGGATCATCCTGCCCATTATACTACTTATAAACTTGCTTGCAGGTTGATGTTAGTGTTTTACAGTAATTTATATTACTAATTTATATTTGTCATATCTAAGACATAAAAATGCCTTATGTAGGCTGTAAATTATTCATAGATTAATAACTGTATTCATATTCTATCTAGAACCTAGGTATACCTTTTGTGAAATTTTGAATGCTGATAAGATGTTAGAGGATATATTAATAATTATGTACATTTCTTGAGTAAATCATCTTGGTTTTAGTTTTAATTATTATAATATATTTCTTCCGAAGCCATACATTTCTGTATCGTCATGCATATTCTTTGTCATAAGCATTATTAGATATATATTATTTTCAGAGGAGAAATTAGAGAATAAAACAAGATTGATCTACGTTGCGTTTTTGCTATAGTATAATATATACAGTAAGTAAATATTTCACGATTGAAGTGGGAGATGTTGTACTTTCACAAACGACAAAGACACGAGTGACAATACAAAATGTTACTACTGTACTTCACTAGTAAAATATTTCCTGATAGATAATGAGAGAGAGAGAGAGAGAGAGAGAGAGAGAGAGAGAGAGAGAGAGAGAGAGAGAGAGAGAGAGAGAGAGAGGGGGGGGCAAAATCAGTAGATTTTAAAGATTTTTGTTCCAATCTGTGTGAGTGCAATTAACGGCTGCATTGTACCATTGAGAAAAAAAGTTACAAAATGATAATAAAGTGACGTTTTACAAATCTAAATTGTAAATTCTGCTTGAAAATGTATAATTTGTCACATTAATAACTTTTTTCATAAAAAAAATAAAGAAATATTTATTTTCTTGCGCCGATTGATACCGTGAACATTGTAGGAGTGGATGTGCCGTTGTTTGGTTAGTTTGAGGGGATATTTGTTGGAGGTTTTGGTAATCTTTTTTATTTCAGCATCTCTAGTTCAGTAACAATAATCTTGTGCTAGCAACACATTCGGCCCTCACAAGGCATCTAGTAGATGGACCTACCACAGTCCATTTGGACAATATCACAACCAGACTGACTACATCTTGGTAAAAAAAAATGATTCTGCACAGGACTGAATATCACCAGAACACGAAGTGTTCCAGAAGCAGCTGTTGGAAGTGACCATGAATGACAAAGTTTCGATTCCACCTGAAAAGGATCAAAATGCCTAACCAACCAAGAATCAGATTTGACCTTTAAAAATTTAAAGTTCCAAAAGTCGCAGAAGCCTTCCAAGCAATGATAGGTGGTAAATGTGCACCATTGATAATTTTGGACACCTAAGAGACTGGCATAGAGTCCTTAACAACCACATCTAACAAGTACAGCCAGCGAGATCATTGGCAAATAACGTCGAACAGAGAAACTTTGTGTCAGAACAGATGTCCTTGAACTAAGCAATAAAAGAAGAGAACTGAAAAAGGGAAAAAGAAATCATGTAGGAGCTAGAAAATAGAGAGATAAACAAAATGATCATGAAAAGCATGAAAAAGGCAAAGGAATCCTGGATACAAAGACAATGCTGCAAAATGGAAGACAGTCTGAGTAGAAAGATGACAGCAAAATGGCATATCCAATGGTGAAAGATATCACAGCCAATAAACAAGGGAAACCTCCACCATCCAAGACAAATCAGGAAATTGCCTCACAAAAGATCAAAAGATCCTCAAGCGATGGACTGAATACTTCTCAGAATTGTACGATCATAAAACCCAAGGAAATCTAGCAGTACTAAATTGCCCTCAGGCAGAAGAAATTGATGACAACCCTATACTTCGTGAAGAAGTAGAAATCGCAGTTAGATCACTAAATAAAGGAAAGTCAACCGGCAATGAGAAGATAAGAGCAGAGCTTATTCAAGCAAGAGGAGAATAGATAGTCACAGTCGTAACAACATTATGCAAAAATAATTGGCAGACAAGAGAATGGACTACCACATGGACTCAATCCTTGGTCATCGTGGTACCCAATTTAGGAAACCTACATCTATGCCAAAACTTCAGAACCATCAGTTTGATCAGTCACCCAATCAAACTCATGCTGAAGATAGTTCTCAACAGACTAAAGCCTCATGCAGAGAAAATTAGTGCTTAAGAGCAGCAGGCTTTCGAGCAGGAAAGAGCATCACAGAACAAATCTTCAATCTCAGTCTCATATGCGACAAATACCTTCATCATCATCAGAATCTATACCACGTCTTTATACATTTCAAAAAGGCCTTTGATAGTATATAGCATGTAGCCTTATGAACAACTTTGAGTAAGTATAACAGTAAGTATAACATCAGCTCAGACCTGGTGCGTGATCATCTCTATGACAAAGTCACTAGTGCTGTCTATCATCAATGGCAGCATAGGATAATGGTTTCGAACAAATGTTGGAGTCAAACAGGGAGGTATACCTACACTCTTCACCATTTTCCTGGAAAGGATCATGGAGGATGCCTTGCATGGCCACAAAGGCACTGTCAGCATCAGAGGAAGAACAATAGTCGACCTTCGCTTCACAGATGATATTGATGAAGAGATGAAAAAGAACTGGCTGACTTGGTTGAGCGCCTCGACAACAACCTCCACATCATATGGCATGGAGATTAGAGCGAAAAAGTCCACAACAGGATCCAACTAGTCATCAGATCCTATGAAGACGTCTTGACCACTGTATAAAAGCGCAAACTAAAGTGGTACGGTCATATCTCAAGATCATCTGGACTAGCAAAAACAATCTTGCAAGGCATAGCGCGACGGTACAGAAGGAGAGGCAGACATAAAAAGAGGTGCGAAGACAACATTAAGGAGTAGACAGTTATGGGATTTGAAGACTCCGAAAGGGTAGTAGAGAACAGGGAAAGATGGAGAGAATTGGTTGTAAAGTCAAATTTGGAGCCCGAACGACTTCTTTGGATAAGGTATGATGATGATGATGACGACGACGACTACGACGATGATGATGATGATGAATTCGGTGAAGATGGATGCACCCTAATTACGATTAGCACTTAATTTAGGTAGGCAATCAACACTCATTGATGCCCATGTTATCTGTCATTTTCTGCCATGATTACGGTTGTGTAAAGAGTTCGAATAGGTGCCTAAACAATCCTTTTATTATATTTAGATAATTTTTGTCCTAAAAATGTATCCTTTTGTCGTACAGCATAAAATGCACACGATGATGAAAGGGTGTCCGAATATCTAATAGCATCAGTATAGCGTCCAATCAATTGAAGCATTCACGCGGAAAACTAACTAAAAACGTAACGCTTGAAACCTGCATTTGTTATCGTAGGTCATTTTTATTTTGAGGTTCATTGTTATGCATTTCTTATGTCGCCTCCTTATTGATTAAATAAATATATACCTGGAGAGCTACAGTCTTGATATATTTTGGATATGTTCATCTTAATGGAGAGAGAGAGAGAGAGAGAGAGAGAGAGAGAGAGAGAGAGAGAGAGAGAGAGAGAGAGAGAGAGAGAGAGAGAGAGAGAGAGAGAGAGAGAGAGAGAGAGAGAGAGAGAGAGAGAGAGAGAGAGAGAGAACTGAGGAAGGAGAAGTAAATATCCCTAAATATAAAAATTACAGATTTAACTAATATACGTAAAAATTAATACATTTCTTAAAGGGAACCAAAAGTAGTTCAAAAACATATATCGCCAGTGAAGCGATGTATGTATGTATGTATGTATGTATGTATGTATGTATGTATGTATGTATGTATGTATGTATGTATGTATGTATGTATGTATGTATGTATGTATGTATGTATGTATGTATGTATGTATGTATGTATGTATGTATGTATGTTTATACAGGCTACTTATCATACCTGTAATATTATTTGATACAATATTCCCAAGGTCGTCTTCCTTGTCACTGTTTCTTTGCTGGGGAAAAAAATTGACAGAGCAACTACTTATTTTGTTTTATTTTTGTCGTATTGTCTAGCACCATATTCCACCACCACCACTTGTTACTGAAAGATAGTTCAGAATAACCAACACCTGAAACAGATTGCTTCAATGATTTGAATTCATCAATCCACACTACCTACAGTCTGTATAGAACAATCAAACATCTTTGTGAATCAGCTGAGATATACAAGTTAAAAACATGATCATATAAAGTGGACTTTAACAAATTTCATGCTATCCAGTTCTATAGTAACTGTGAAAAAAGTTTGTTATGTTTCATTCTAAAATAAGTTACCTAAGGAAACACAAAATAATGCTGTATTGGGTAGAAACTCTAAGTAGAACAGACTCTATCGTTAACGTCAATACCAGTTTCCTCGGAGTCATATCGTTAATGTCAATACCAGTTCTCTCAGACTCATATCGTTAACGCCAATACCAGTTCCCACAGAGTCATATCGTTAACGTCAATACCAGTTCTCTCAGAGTCATATCGTGAACGTCAATACCCGTTCTCTCGGAGTCACCTCGTTAGATGTGCTTTGGTAACTAGTCTTATGTTAAGCATGTATGTCTTTTATATTTGTTTCCCGCTTTAGTTACAATATTGTTTGTGGAGATGAATTTTCTTCCGCGTGTCATAGTTATGGTTCAACGAGAGCGACTCTGCGTATATTAGTAAATATCTTTTTTTCTTATTGTTCTCTAAAGAAGACTGTTTTAGGCCAAAAGGTGGGGAGATTTGGGGGGGGTTTCCTCTTTTGATTTTAGCCAGCACAAATTGTTTGTGTTTATATATAAAATTTGTGCAGTTCGTGTTTATATACATTTTGTTCCCCAAGAAATTATGGGGAAATCGGTGATCTTGCAAGACTGTGTCATTAACCATAATGGTGTCTTATACTCACGCACGCATATGCGCGCGCGTAAGCGCACACACACGCACGAACGCACACACAAACCTGCATGCATGCATACATACATACATACATACATACATACATACATACATACATACATACATACATACATACATACATACATACATACATACATGCATACATGCATACATGCATACATGCATACATGCATACATGCATACATGCATACACTGAGACTCCAAAGAAAAATTACAATAAATTAATTCGTCCGAATGTACGTATATAATTGAATATCTCTATTTGCAAATAGCTCTGGATATTTTTTCCATCGCAGCTATTTTTATTGTACTAACCGTGTACTTGATTATCGTCTGAGGAAATACAATTAAATTTGTTTATAAGTGACTGCGTATATTTGTGCCTGTGTTTATATCCGATTAAATGCCTACAAAATGTCATTCATTTTGTACAAGCACGAACGGGAGAAATGCCAAAGTATTAATCTGTTCTTGCGCTGAGATCTGAGGTAAAAAAATGATTCAAATGACCTAAATACCTCATAAATGTCACCTTAGCAACACATCATCCTTGTCATTTATGTAAACTAAACGGTAAGCCGGATTTCGAAAAATATATTTGTATTTAAATTCAATCATGTATATAGATTTAAATTGAGTTTTTCCTACTATGCCGTGACGTTTTCAAGACATGAACCATTGATAGATATGGACACGGAAAGAAATTTGAAGTTTCGTAAATGGTAACCCAGTTTTCGAAATCGTCTAAAAATGATTACATTCGAGTAAATATTTTTATTATTGGTCTATAATACAAACACATTTATTTTGTTAAATTCTTTCATATAATTAAGCGAGTAGATATTAAAAAGGTTATTATAAATATCTATGTAATCGTGGTGTAAAAACATTTAACATTGTCATCCTCATTCGTACGAGGATTCTATAAATCATTTAACATTGTCATCCTCATTCGTACGAGGATTCTAGAAATGCAGTTATTAGTAGAGTATGTGTTGAGAGTTTTTTTTTAAACAAGGAGTGAAACTAATCCTTTTGCTGTTATTCATTTATAATGATACTGTTGTCATCTACATTAGAGCGAGCCTTTAAAGTTGCAAAATTAATATTTAGGGCCTACAAATCTTTGCTAATTATCTCCCCTTACAGGATGCAACATGAAAATTTATTGAGAGTTATGTGATAAATTTTAAAACTACGTGATAGGTGTTAGAGTTATATGATAGGTGTTAGAGCTATGCGATATGTGTAAGAATTAGGTGATATGTGTTAGGGTTATGTGATAGGTGTTAGAGTTACGTGATATGTGTTAGAGTTACGTGATATGTGTTTAGAGTTATGTGATATGTGTTTAGAGTTACGTGATAGGTTTTAGGGCTATGTGATAGGTATTAGATCTACACTATGTGATATGTGTTTAGAGTTATGTGATATGTGTTTAGAGTTATGTGATAGGTGTTTAGAGTTATGTGATAGGTGTTGAGAGTTACATGATAGATGTCAGAGCTATGTGATAGGCGTCAGAGTTATGTGATTGGTATTAGAGCTATGTGATAAATGTTTAGAGTTATGTAATAGGTGTTAGAGTTATGTGATAGGTGTTAAAGCTACGTGATAGGAATTACAGCTATGCGATAGGTGTTTAGAATTATGTGGTAGGTGTTTAGAGTTGTGTGATAAGTGTTAGAGTTATGTGATAGATGTTATAGCTACGTGATAGGAATCGCAGATATGTGATAGGTGTTTAGATTTATGTGATTTGTATTAGAGCTATGTGATGGGTGTTTAGAGTTATGTGATATGTGTTTATATTTATATGATAGGTGTTTAGAGTTATGTAACAAGTGTTTAGAGTTATATTATAAGTGTTAGAGTTATGTGATAGGCGTTATAGATATATCATAGGTGTTTAGACCTATGTGGTAGGTGTTAAAGTTATGTGATAGGTGTTTAGAGTTATGTGATAAGTGTTAAAGCTATGTGATATGTGTTAGAGCAGTAGCAGAGAAACCCAAAACGCCTTTCAGACAATGTTTTGCTTATTTGGGGGGTGTCTGCAGAATTAAGTTTTGTTTTATCACTGTATTAGAAGCATTTAGGCTATTGGAGGAAGAACAAATTACGACCGAAATAAAAGACATGCTAGGAGTAATGAGAAGGTATACAAATTTGTGTTTGACTTCATAATATCGTCTTCTAATGTTTATAAACAAATGTAAGACTTTAATAAATGGTACTAACAGCTGCCTCGAATGGCACTCAGCATCAAGAGGTTAGTGTTAGGACTGGTTGGCCTGGTGTCAGGATAATGTGACTGGGTGGGACATCATTCTTTATCTGCTGCATGATGCCCCAGTGGCAGACATCACTATAAACTATCACATTACTGACATCGTCGCGATATGACTGAAAAATTGTTAAAGCTACGTTTAAAAGTCTAAATCATAAAAACAAATGTTATGTGCTTAAATAATCACCTTAATCTCACAAAATACTGTTATATGGTTTATATTCCTCCTCATTTAATCGTAAATTAATGAGTGCCGGAAATTGTGTCATGAATTGGATTTCATTCGCAAGATAATTTACCCGATGGACCGTAAGTCTGTCATAGGTCAGAACGTGCGTTGACTTCAGATGGCTTGTTTCAGATCTCGGATAATGGTATGCATTTACTGCGAGACCACGGCTGATTCGTAAATATTGAACACTGCTGAATTTAACACTTGACCGCACAATGGAGACATCTCTGATTTTCAACACTAAATACTTTTGATGCCATTAGCAAAATTAGGAACGACTGAAGGACGTTGCCATTTTAAAACTTGTTTCATTTCAGCTATTTTTTTTTATAATTGTACTGTATGTGTGCGAGAGATATTTGGATATCTGCAGTGAGCCAGTTGTAGTGATTTCTAGCACAGGGCCATAATGCCTCAGACATGCACCAACATCAGCTGATGTATATTAAGTCAATATTTTTTTAGGCATTTGTTTTGTTCCCCTCATCCCACTTGTCGACAACTGTCAAACATTCAGTGACTCCCCCCTAATAAAATTATCAAACATTTGTTAGACTACCCCCCACAAAATAACATTATTTTATAGGGCCGGCTTTTTTACTAAAAATAGAATTATGGCAATTAAAAAATCTACAAATAAATGTAAATTTTCATAGAAAGGGCTTCGGCAATTTTAAAGCACGTGCAAATATGGGAAGGGGGGTAGTCATATGCCTAAAATGAACAAGAGTCTGTTGTCAAAGTGTTAAAAATTTGTAAGGCATAAAGGTTACTGAATCTGGTTGAAGAAGTTGTATGCTGTGCGGGAAACATAAATTATTTGAATGTATTATGTTAAAGATGACTGTATAATAGTCGAGCTCTCAAGTTTCCTAGGCTCATTATAGAAGTCTATGGATTGATTGAAGCATTGAATTTAGTAATTCTGATTAATAACAGGTGGTTAATCTGTCTACAGTCTACAATCTACATTGAATAAAAACAATATATGATGATGCGAGACTAGGGCAAGAGCTCAACCGTTTTAGGATTAAACTAGTGGGCTGTTGACGGGCGATCGAGTGTGTGCCTTACCAACTCACTAATTTCCTATTTTTTATTTATTATTTTTTTTGGTAAAAAATAACATTGTTGACGTCAATTTATCTTGAACTTGACATAATAAATTCATGACCCCTTATCCTGACGTCCGTCCGACCAGTCTTAACACTAACCTCTTAATGCTATGCGCCTAACGAGGCAGTTGTTTGTATAATTTTTACAAGTCTTTGCTATGACTCGACCGGGGTTCGAAACCCGGACCTATCTCATCTGAGGCGGACGCTCTTACCACTTAGACAACCGTAGCTGTAGATTGTACTTGATAACGCATGTTCAATTTTCAACTGTTACTTCGCCGATGTTGTATATCTTTCATTATTTACATAGACACTCAATTTTTTTTCAAACTATATCTTTAAATCTGCATTTACACCGTGCTTTATTTGAAATATTTCGTCGACTGAAATCAATATTTTGTGGCTTTATTGTTGTATATGAATTGTTAATTTTTCAAGAGGGCAAAATAAGTTTGCAAATCAAGTCGTAACATGGATAATTCAGTTTCTGTGTTAATATAATGCGAAATTTAAAAAATGTCTAAATGGATTACTATGTTTGTTAGTCTATAAGAAATAAGGTTTAAGTTTTAAAAAATGCAGATGTATCTTATAACTGATTCTCTAGCTACGAGACACGAACTCTTTGAAGAGTTAACTTAAAATTGTTTGAATTTCTACCAGATTGACAGCGTACTAAGGAATAACTGCAATTCAATAACTTCGACCTTTAGATAAAGGGACGATCAACAAGTCCTTTAAGACTCGATTCCTATCAAGATACCGTGTCATGTGTTTCGGAGCGACTAGGCCAATTTTGATAACGATAGTCTGGCCATATCTGTCGTTGAATTAATTGTAAATATAAAGGCGTCGGTTGATTATTTACACTTAATGATATTTACCTATTTCTAAAGGTCGACAGTACAAAGAGAGCTCATACTTAACAATACTGACGAACTGATTTAAAGTAGTGTGGTATTTTGTGTTTTTTTATATTTTAAAAAATATTTAGCGTAGTTTTAACAGTTTTTGTCTTATAGCTCCGATGTCTGCAGTGTCAGTTAAGAGTGAAGTCTATCACTAGTGCGTCATACTGCAAACATGTGGCTAATTTCCCACTCAGCAGTGACGTCACTAAGGTTGATGTCACCCAGTTGGGTAACTCACGGTGTCACCCCCATCCTGCACAAAAAAAGCAAATATTTTATAGACAGTCTTGTGCGGTATCTCATGGTGTCACTTCCATGGACCTCCTTACTGCACAAAAATTCAAACATTTTATAGACAGTAATTTTGGTATCACCACATCTGATGTCCCCCGGTGCAGTCCACCCCCACCCCGCATTCACTGCCACTCAATAACATTATCCTGACACCGCCTCCAGTCCTAACACGAAACTCTTAATGCTGAACAACGCCGAGAGAGAGAGAGAGAGAGAGAGAGAGAGAGAGAGAGAGAGAGAGAGAGAGAGAGAGAGAGAGAGAGAGAGAGAGAGAGAGAGAGAGAGAGAGAACTGTCAGCGCCATTTTTATAAGTCTTTGGTATGACTCGGCTGGGATTTGAGCCCGCGACCTCAGGCTTCCGAGGCGAACTCCCTAACCACTTAGGTCACTGGAGCGGTAAAGAAAACAAATTAGAAATATATGTTTAGCAAAATATAAAATATGCAACTATTATTCGATGTTGTTCAAAACTTTAATACTTGGTAACTGCACGTCGATAAATATATATTACCTTAATATGTGATCAGTTTTACGAATTCTATCATTCAGCTAAAATTACTGGGTTTTTTTTGGGGGGGGTGTACAAAGGTGGCCGATAGTCCTAACTTCGCCACTATAACAGGAAGATAGTTCAAGTACTACATCTGTAGATAATACAATATTGAAACAGAATGAGTTTTATTTCAGATTGAAGAATGTAATCTTCACACGTGGTTTTCAAAATGATATTACTATAGTGAAGACTATCGGCCATATTCTATTGACGGCACTTTGTGGAAAATTATTAATTTTGAGTCTCTACAATTATGTATTTGAGAACCATTTTGTGTATTTGAGATTGGGCTTAGATAC
>JAEAOA010001209.1:577500-820000 GCA_016746295.1 Potamilus streckersoni
TCGAATAAACAGTGCTAAGACAGTCTTCAGTTGGTGTAGTAGGTGTTACTTTGAAACTGATAGTGCTGATAGTGTATTTGGTATTTCGTAGACACTAACAGTGTATTTGGCATTACTTTGAAACAAAGGGATTTGTCTTAATGGTTTCTACTAAGGAGAATATATTTTTGTGAATGCTCAAATGTGCAAGAATAGTGGATGCCTGGTTTCAGATTGCTTGTGTACATTGCTCTACATCGGTTTATGTGCGACTCTGTTTTTATTTTGTCAGTCAATCTGTATATTTATTTTCATGTCTAACTCTGTACGTACTTTTGTTGGTGTTCCTGCTTTATTTTTTCTTTAAGTTTAAATCTAGTAATAGGAACTTTCTTTGATTTAATAGGAACATTTAATAGGAACATTCTTTGATTTCCTGCATCTAAATCCATTTTAAAGCAGGCGCATTGTCCATTACCGCCAATCTATACCTAGCCATCTACCCAAACAACCTTTGTAGTCCATTAAGAAATCGCGTTGGTGAACTCTTATCTAGCAGTTTAAAATATGCTGTAATAATACATTCATACAAATATAGTAATTTGATTCAGTTTTAAAAGTAACCGACCCTTTTGCTTTGATGTTTAGTTCCGTATAACAATCTTTGAATACTAATACTATAGTTAAAAATAATGTTTTTAATTCCTTTGATTACTATTAATATTAATTAAAAGTGTCTCCCAATATATCAAAGATAATACCTTGAAGGCAATGTACTTTCAGATCTCGACGGTGCAGTCCAAATGTACACAATGCTACACATGAAGGAAACTCTTCACAATACAAACAGGTTTTTTTTCTTCAGGTTTTAAACTTGGAAGAATCTAGTTTGAATAATACAGAACCTGTCACAAATTGCAAGACGTTGGAAATATATAAACTATTTTTTACATGTTTTCCTTCTTAACAAAGTGGCACTTTTGATTTCTGTTTCTCTGTATACATACGCCACGATTTTATTTTAACATTTAAGATCAACCAAAGTTTGTTCCAGATGAAGTGGTGTAAATTGACACTAAACTTATCACAAATTGAAGCAACAGATATTGAAAATGGTTCAATTTAAAATCTGAATTTTGGAAGCACCAATGGACAGAGCTGCCAGATTTTCTCTTTATTTCTCTAATTTTGGGTGAAATTATCAATATTTGAGAAGTATAAAAATAAATCATAGAAAAATTATATTATTCTAGGGAAAGTAATTCTAGTTTGGGAGATTTTTTTTTGTCCATACTCTCATCATGGTTTCGGCACTAAGTTCGGTAGCAACTGCCTTTTCCAGGCTAGCGGTAACCTTTTATCATAAGCCAAACCTCGTCAAAATAAGGACACGTGGTAACTGTTTATTTTGTTAAACTGATTCGCAACTTTTGTGTTTCATATCTATTTTCAAAAAAAATATCATATGGGTTATTTAGATACGATTCTTCAGTTGCAAAACAAATTTATACTTACTTTTTTCAAATACAAAATACTACACTAATTGAGTAAAATGAGCACATAGAGACGTGCATATGGCGTAAAAAATACACAATCCATGAAAGGAAATTGAGACTTTCTCAGCTTTATATAGCACCACGAGTAAGGGTGTTAGCTGAGAAAGCATACAAAATGATTGTTCAAAAACGTCGAGACAAAAAAAAAATCAGATGCATGTTGCTTCAGTAATTGACAGGAGAATCACACATTTTGTTTGCTAGAAATGACTTCGCAAAACGGAAACCTTAATTTATTTGTACCACTTCATATTTCTAGGATTGGATTGACAATATACTTGATAAAAAGAAGATGCCGACGAAACAAAAATAGTTTCATTCATTCGTAATATCTGGGTGAATCCTTGTTTCGAAAATAACAGAGTTTGTAAGAACGGAGGAGGAGGATGGCAATAGTCGGCATAAATTCAAGTTATCATCCTTAGGATTTACTTCGAAGTTATAAATCGTTCGTTACATGTGCCAGAGCGGTCTTAGTTTACCTCGAATTTGCGAATCGTTCGTTCCTTGTGCCAGAGCCGTCTTGGAGGAAGGAAAATGACACCATTAGGAACTAGTGAAAACGATACCGGACAGAGACGGAATTCTCTTCTCTTGAATGTTAATTCTATTATGAAAAAAGTGGTAATGTCCTGAGGTCATGATATACTTCAGGCTAAAGGCTTTAGTGCAGTGTACGTAAAATCACGTGCAATATACGTGGTGGGAATGAACGGAAAGTGCTTACAATCTTATCGGCGAGTCGAAAAACCAATTACTAAGTTGAAAATACCAATTAGTAAGTTGAAAACGCCAATTGCTAAGAGCGAGGTTTTTAGACCAATGCTGCTATAAATACACAAAAACAGGAAAAGTGGACGAACACCATCTTATACACTTAACAGAGATGATGAAGCAATCAGTTAAATAAAGGGTACAAATTTATATATACATATTTAGCTTTCTTTTCGTTGTTTCACATTCTGTATGTCCTCAACCTTTCACGGACAAGTGTAGAAAGTTTATTGCTGAAGCGACTGCGTGGTAGGTCTGTAGTTATTCAACAAAGTGATTAGAAAACCGCTTCATGAAATGTGCATGAAGCAAATGTGCAACGTGTGTTTGAATATGCAGCTAACAGTTCACTTCCTATGCTAATGTCAAAACCATGTTGACAGACTATAGTTCCTGTTGTTGGACTCACTATCAATTATAATCTAAAACTATATTTCATGAAATTAAAAGCAGGCACATGTTCATTGCCTCTTAGAAATCTTGCAGTTATCTTTTAGATACGCAATATTCCCATGTTATCCAGTACAAATTACATGACACAGAATAACAGTGTTACCCCTCCCCCATAAAAGAGGATATCATAAACTAAATTATATCTTTTTAGAAAGAAAAAAACCTCGTTCATATGCTTTCCTGGTATTTTCCATTGATGAAATTGTTTTTTATTTTTTACACGACTAAACTAAAGCACTAAAATCAGTTTTTACACAACTAATCTAAAGCACTAAAATCAGATCAGACAGTCAATAGACTTAATTGAGACTCGCTGTAAGAAAAGTGATAAAATGAGAAGAAAAAGACCCGGTAAAACTTATTTATAATATATTTCATAAACAGTCCGACTAGTGTAACTAAGTTATTACTATTCAAAAACCAGTGATATTGAGAGCAGTTAAGTAAGTAATGTTCAATGCTTCCTTATATGGTAATTACGTACCCACACCTACGATGAATTAATTTTCACTTCCGCTAAATAAAAATAGCTACGCAATAATCATCAGTCGCCTACCATAGATCAACAGTGGTATTAGCTCTTTCAACCTTGAACAAGTGTCGGCGAATTTTCTGTCTGAAAATGATGTTGTCTGTCTGAGAATGATGTTGTTTATCTGAGCTAATAATAATGCTTTTTTTATCTACATACAAAAACTTAAATTGCAAAGAGAAAAAAAACAACAATTAACGATTAATAAAAGAATTCAAAATGAATTGCTGATGACTGCCAATTGCTGCTTGTAGTATGAGAGAAAAAGAGAACAGTTAAACGGGCCCTTACACACTATTAATTAACAGATAATTTTTTGTTGTAATGCACACAGTGCTATTTACCCATTATGAATATCATCATTTCATTCTTAATAAACACTGTCGACTCCAAAATGAACATATTTCCTTAATTTCCAGGTGCTATCCACAACTGCTATACCACGACACTCGTGCAATAACCCTGACGCACGTAAGAATTCAAAATTTACCCACTTCCATGACGTCAACATCTAATTAGAACAATCACAGATAACCACCTAAGAAGAATTAATTGTGGCCGATCTTTTTATAATCGCATCTTTAGTTTTCATTGATGTAGTGGGTTTCTTTCTTCCTAATATCAATATGTTGGGGGGGGTGTTTTGCTACATGACTTTTCATCCTCTTTAAGAAACTTGTTTCGTTCACAGCTGAAGGAAACCCACGCGGCGCGTGCTTCTATTGCAGAAATGTAATACACACACACACACACACACACACACACACACACACACACACACACATACATACATACATACATACATACATACATACATACATACATACATACATACATACATACATACATACATACATATATATATATATATATATATATATATATATCTATATATATATATATATATATATATATATATATATATATATATATATATACAATGAATAAATACAATGACAAATTAAACGTTTAAATATTTTTTCTTCAGTTGTGTTATTCCTGATGCATAACAGAATAATCGTGTTTGAAGTACATAACAAAAAGGTCACTGAGTATTTAAAAAACAAATATTGACCCTACTTCCTGTTGCGTAGATACTCTTGCAAGCTCGGTCTTTCTGCTCCATTAGACACTGGTTCAATATTTGTGAGTTAATAACATAGGTCCCTCTTTATAGAAATTAATATTCATGAATTGATTAAAGGAATATGCTAACATGTCTCAAATAACACATTTCTGGATCCAAGGAAATTATACATTATGCGTTGGAAAAATATAGGGTTGAATGGAAGACAAGAAAAATTCCATAGATACGTAAAAAGAACCTTCACCTGTCTACTCTCCATGAGGTTGTATCCATGATCCGAAATCTTCCTTGTCGTCTAATTATCAAGGCGAGACATTATTCCAAATTTGGAAACACTTTCTCAGTTGCTGAGAACATATTTGAGGTTACGAGAAAGATTCAATATTACTTATGAAAATGGATAATAATACAATTTTACCCCCCGAAAAACTTGCCTTTCTTCTTTTGTGAGTGACTTTAGTTGTCATCTACTTGTCTTGGAAATAGTCATACTAAGTTTAATCAAGTCAACTACTCGTCTTGGAAATAGTCATACTAAGTTTAATCAAGTCAACTACTCGTCTTGGAAATAGTCATACTTAGCTTAATCAAGTCAACTACTCGTCTTGGAAATAGTCATACTAAGTTTAATCAAGTCAACTACTCGTCTTGGATATAGTCATACTAAGTTTAATCAAGTCAACTACTCGTCTTGGAAATAGTCATACTAAGTTTAATCAAGTCAACTACTCGTCTTGGAAATAGTCATACTAAGTTTAATCAGGTCATCTACTCATCTTGAAGATAGTCATACTAAGTTTAATCAGGTCATCTACTTGTCTTGGAAATAGTCATACTAAGTTTAATCAAGTCAACTACTCGTCTTGGAAATAGTCATACTAAGTTTAATCAGGTCATCTACTCATCTTGAAGATAGTCATACTAAGTTTAATCAGGTCATCTACTTGTCTTGGAAATAGTCATACTAAGTTTAATCAAGTCAACTACTCGTCTTGGAAATAGTCATACTAAGTTTAATCAGGTCATCTACTCATCTTGAAGATAGTCATACTAAGTTTAATCAGGTCATCTACTTGTCTTGGAAATAATGATACAGATTTTTATTAATATCTTTTAATCAGCGTTGAAGGATTACATGTTATAAAGATAACCACATAACAAACTGATGCACAGACGGACGCACGGACATGACTGGTCACAATATATCAGCAAAGCGGAAAATCAACTTTACGCAATTTAGAATAAGAAATATGTTAACAATTTATGGGTTTCATCTATAAAAAGCACTTGAATATCATTATAGGTGTATGAACAGATTTACAAAACTTTTCTTTACATGATTTCCCCAAACCCACCCGTACGCTCTTCCATATATATAGGTATACACAATAAAGATCATACATACAAACACTAATCAATTAGTGATCGAATGGACGGAACATTTAAGCAGGAAGATTCGGCATTTAAATGATGTACACAGAGGGACGGAGGAATAAACAAAATTAAAGATCGATCGAAACGATCGATTGATGTATGTACAGATAGATGCATCGATCATTGGATCGATGGATTGGAAGACTGAGAAAGATAGACAGAAAAATGTAGAGAAAGGTAGGCTAATGGAAAAGACTGATCGATTGATAGTCTTATAGGTACAGAGATAATGCCAGAATGTCACTTATTTCCTAGATATTTATAGGTTACTGCATTTATATGGGAAAATATGAACTCGTTTTGTCGGATGGAAATACTGCACGACCTTGGGAGAGCAGTACATCCAGCCGACCAAGCTCATTCATACCTAAGGCTTAATGATATCTACAAAAATGCACTACGAGAAACAAGGTAACTGGATGTATGCCGTATTCTAAACTAAATACACCAGTGCAGATTCATCATTACAAAACATTATTAATGCGCATAGCCGCCCAGATAAATTTGAACTTAGTCGCGTGCTAGACATAAACTTCGAAAGAAAACGGCGTTTTGGTCTACTTGAAATTGAAACTTGGAGTCATACTGTGAATGAATGCGTATTGCAACAACTTTTCCATTTCATCTTTTGGTATTTTTGTCTATTCGACAAAATTTCGTGATTATGATGTGGAAAAAATGAGTTTTTTTAATTCCAATTATCAAAACGACGGTATGGGATATAATGTTTATTTCATTTTGAGTTCAATAAGGAGGCTGTAATTGCACTTAGAATGTAGTCGAAATTCTGTACAATTTCGAATGCGTGATCAAGCTTGAGAACACGTGACTAGGCTCATGTAATTCGGAGTTGCAGAACTAAGAAAATATACATTTTGAGAAAATTTAGGATGTAAAACTGTAAGTATATTTTTGCCATTCTTATTACCACTTGCATGTTATTTGCAATGACCATGTCTGGCTTCTATAGCTAGCCTAAATCCGAAACATTGTATCAAAGGGTTCACGCAGAATGTGCCAAACCAGCTGGTATGTGGCCGTCCACGAAATATGTGCTTTAGTTCATTCACAAAAAAATTCAATCAACCAAAATGTAAAGCGTATACAACGAGAATGTACATGATTTGTTTACAAAATAGTTCCTAAATTACTATTGGGCACATTTGAGTCAATATGAAGTTGCGTGCGAGTATATATATCGTAAAATATTGCACGATTCTGACACTGTAAAGTTAATGGAGAAAAAAAAGCATATAATAATATCCAATTTTACTGTTTTTTTTAATTGATGCTTCTCTTTGAATGATTTAAGAAAAATACTAATATATGTTGCTAAAGGTTTTTTTTACATATAAGTTACCTATTTCCCTGTGCCTGTGTGCTTTCAACATTTAATACTTACTGACCTAAATCAAGAGTATGGGTTTTAACTTGTTTCAGCTTTGTTATTACCACCATGATAATAGTTTTTTCTCTGTAAAACCTGTACCATTGGTATTTGCGACTGACAGCATTTAAAGATCACAGCTACCAACTTCAATCCTGCATTATGAATTGATAGATCAAATGGTGAGGAGTATTTTCTGGTTACGCAGAAAGAGGGCGAAGCATCAATTTGTCCAATGAAATAGGACATTTGCGTATTTAAGAAAAAAGTATTAAATCTAAAAATTCGATCTGCATGACTTGTTCATCACTTTTCTTATGTTGTCTTTATAAAATTTACGTGCATTTAAATCAGCTGCTGTTATTCGTTGCAAAGTAAAAATAAGTGATAATGTGCATAAAAATAGAGGTTCTACGATTATATGCCTGACACTTCCCGCGGATGTTCTATCGCTGATTACTTTGCTTGACGAGAAAGAACGGCGCCTAATCTCAGATTTCAGATTATTTCAAGAGATAAAACAAGAAAGGTGATAAAGGAGTCGAATCACGTTAAGGTACTCATTAAACTTGTTATGTAAATAAGATGAGGTCAGGTTGCATTCAGCCAAGAACTCTTTAATTTCTCATTTCACATGAATCTTGACTTTAAAACGTTTTAATTTTGTTAATGGAACATTGAACACAACATAATGAGATGCATTTATATTTCCTTCCTGTCGGGTTGCAGTAATACCCCGATAACTCGAGAAGCAACTCATTTGACAGAATGCTGTTATACCCGTTAACTCGATAACACGGCTCTTTTGACAGGATGCAGTTATACCCGATAACTCTACACCACGTGCATTTTGATCCTATAGTCTCCAAATGACTTCTTCGTTCAGAAAGCATAATTGGGAGGTATATACTATGAAACAGAAACTTTCCAAATATCTAAGTCAAAATGAAATTGAAATCTAATGATCAATTATGATTCACTTTAGCATTTGATTTAACATTGTAATTTCATACGGATGTAAGCATAAGCATACTCATTTTCTTACCATTTAAAAGAAGCATCGAATTCGGACTCATTTATAACTGAATGGAAAATTAAAGGTAAACTGTGAAATGAACAAGAAGACACTGTCGGTTATAACATCTGTTATAACACTGGAGGGTTTTGGCTGGGAATATAAACACATGGATTACGAAACAACAATTAAAACATTATAATATTAATATGTACATGTATTGTTGTCTACTGTCAGGATTTCTAATTTATTACATTCAACGTCAAATTAGATTTAAGTTTCATTACATTTAGCATGAATTGTCTTTATCTAAATTTAGCAACAAGGTTTATTATATTTAGCAAACTTATTTAATTCAGCGGTTTAACTTGCATTTAATATCGCACGTGACTAGATTGTATTCAAGCTCCTTTGTCCATTGCCGGATTACCCAATAGGCAGAGTAGGCACCTGCCTATGGTCCCCACGCCTTTTATGGGCCCCACGCCTTTTATGGGCCAAACGCCTTTTATGGGTCCCACGCCTTTTAGGGGCCCCACGCCTTTTATGGGCCAAACGCCTTTTATGGGCCCCACGCCTTTTATGGGCCAAACGCCTTTTATGGACCACACGCCTTTTAGTAGCCCCGGGACAACGGATCAAAAAAATATTAAACTAATTTGATCTGAACGTATTAGGAGATAATTTGCGCGGGAGAGTGGAATATTTCAACGGTCTAGGGGCCTCCACAGGGTTTAATCAAGCACTGCCTGTGTCCATCGTGCCTAACTGATTAAAATCTGTGCATTCACAAGTTTAAATTTTTACGGTCGTTGTACTTCTGATATTTTTCTTTTGCTTGTCCCTGCTTCTCGTTGGCTTATCCAATTCTTCTCATTTGCTCACCTATGGATCTCGTTTGCTTATCCGTACTTCCAATTTGCTTACTTGTATTTGGGATAATATTATGTCTGACATTTTCCAGTTATTTTTTACTTTTAATGTTTAATACAATTTATCGTTCATCTGTGAAATTTTCCGAACAAACTGCCTGAAACAAAATTGGGCATCACAAACTGTCAAAATTAAACATGCTTTTTATTTTATATGATTTATAAGAATAAAAGTCAGCAAATATTAATGATGTAAATAATTTCTATCCTTACAACCAATTTACAAATTCAATTAATTAATTTGGTTAATGTATTCAATGCCAACGTATCCTTTCTCTCCGTCGGCATATAAAATATCGTGGTAGCGAATTCTTATTCATGATCTGATAATCGTTGCATGATGATAATCCATGTGTTTATATTCCCACCCAAAACGCTCCAGATTTTTTTAGCAAATTCCGAAAGTTCGAATTATTTGTTTAAATGACTAGTTGATTTTCGCATTCCTGGAGTTTTCACTCTTGTAATCATCTTACGTTTCTTCATTGCGTATGGCAAGTGTTGCATTCCTGCACTTTCTTACCCTAATAACCCTTTACATTTTTCTCTGCATGTTAAGTTTTAGAGGTAATAAACCAACTCGTGGCTTGGAAACATCATTGTTAACTTCCTATAGATAGTGTACTTTACAAACACTTTTGAGACGTTATCGTAAAGGTATGCAGACAGTTTGAGTTGTTAGCAATGATATGCCACTTAAAAAAGGAAGAACACACTTTCAGTACTTACAAATGAGAGAGAGAGAGAGAGAGAGAGAGAGAGAGAGAGAGAGAGAGAGAGAGAGAGAGAGAGAGAGAGAGAGAGAGAGAGAGAGAGAGAGAGATTGTTTAATTATGTAATTTCAAGTACACGTTTTTTATTGGAATTTTTTATTTGAGAATCTAGAATAATTTATTTAACAAATAAGAAGCAGGCACGCCACTTAATTTTTTAAAATATAAGTTTCAAAACGCATTTAATCACTTCGTCAATTTTCAATTTGCAGACTGAAATGCACTTTTACGATCTCTTCAGTTAATAAAGTCTTCCTACCAAATTATACCACATAGAAAAGAATACGACACATTTGCTCCCGTTGGTCTCTACGTTTGTGACCCACAGGTAACTATTGTGATAGCTTTAATCAGGTCTCTGGGCATCATTTTATCTGACCTTTTGTTTTATAAAAAAAAAAAAAATAATATTTTCCCTGAATGGGCCTCCTATTTTGGCTGATCTCTTCTTTCGTAGGAATTACAACCTGTACGCTGTGCGGCAACCTTATGGAGCTCAGCGCGCACTTGTTGCGAATGCATAGTCTACAGGATCTAAAGTAATTACTAGTGATTACTGCCTCTGTAAATAAACCCAGCCAACTCCTTAGGCAAATGTACGAGATCGCAGTGTCAGTTAGCTGGCACAGAATTGCATCTAAATACAATAAGTTCAGTGGGAGTTAGAGGCTTTTTTTAATCAGGCCACCTGAATTCCGCTGCTCCTGTATTAAAAAAAAAATTATTCTTCAATATGGTGTTCAAATACATTTTCCGAAAACGTGTCTAAAATGTATGCTTCTAACAAAATGATACTTGGAATCTTGTGATCTTAAATTACAGTATTTCTTCGCATTGCTAGGTAACCATATTGTTTTCCATGAACAAGTTTCCTTCGGGTGATTTTATTACTCTCTATTTCTGAATCTACATTTTCGTATGTTTATATTTTTATTTTGTTTTAGATTTAGGCATCGAATGCATTTAGTTGAGAGACTTATCTTCATGATAGACATCATTGTCTTCTTGTCATTCTCATAGCTGCAAAACCTACAATCTGATTAAAATCAGATATAATCTGTCGTACATGAAGATATGACGGCAACCGCATAAGAATCATGTTCTGGTGACCTTTCAATTAACCAAAAGAAATGCAGGTTTAAAAAAAAAATCTGAAAGTGAATCAATTCGTTTGGTACACATTTATGCTCTTTTGTTCACCCTGCTCAGTGTCCAAACGCGAAGATATGTCTTCATTTGATTGGTTGGTAACTTTGCCGATTACCATAAGGTTGCCAGAACATGACCTCTAAGCGGTTGCTGTCAGATATTCACTTATAAAAGTGAAGATCTGATTTTAATCCAATTCGCATCACCTAACAAATATGGAAATGCATAAAATTTGAAATCTGATCAAACATCTAGTAGTGTACGGAGAGTAGCCTACTGTGGAAAATGGCAACTGCATCAACCTAACACCCTACAATTTAAATAAAATTAACGGCTATAGTTAATACTCTTTCAAATATGCTTATTCTGAGGTGACCGAAATTTTTGTGTTAGTAATACTTAATTTTGGGTTAAATTTATTTTCGAGCTAAAATATATGTTAATGTTAAATAACAAATTTTGCTTTATCAAAACTTACTAATGACGATGACAAGAACAATAATGTTTTAAATGCAGATGAAGATGATGTTTGTTCTGTCGTAATTTGTAGTTTCCATTAAGATTAGACTTTCAGAACACCCATTTTTTTCTATGAAGATAAAAATATTTATTTTCATTCTTAAACACACACACGTTTGCAAGGGAAGAGTTCAACGTTCAAAGCGGCATTTGCTCAAAGCTGACTTAAAAACAATCAAGAAACTAAACAACTTAATTTAAGGTAGGCACACTTTATACGCAGTCTTTATTTAAAATATTTAGTGCTTGATGTATGCAGAGAAACCGAACCCTCGTATTAATCCAATAAGATTTAATAATTAGGTAAATCATTTGATTATTGCCGTGTATTTACCAAGATGTTGTTGTCCTGCTGTAAGCTTTCTTTGGTAAATTTTAGTAAATTTTGGAATTCTTCTCCAGCTAATATTGTTATGTACTGAAGCTCATATTGTTTACAATATTATCACTTATATTTCTTTATAATAATGCAATGTTGCATATATTGTTATGCAGTATTGCTTGTGTTATTGCTTATAATTTTACGTGTAATAATATCACAGAATGTCTTTATAATTACAAGTCATAACTAATTCTGTTTTCTCTGTTACCTCGATAGTAAAATAATCGCTGAATCAATGTTAGACGATTTCTAAGAATTTAATTATTTTGATGCGTATTAATTATTGTGGTTTTACAAACATTCACATTTTTACAGCTCCTAATTTCGTGGATTTGTTAAAGGGTTATATTATTTTCATTAAAAATAATTACTGTTCGTTGGGTCTTAACTTCCTGAAAACCACAAAATACTCGAAATATAGTACCCCATAAAAAATGGTTCGAGGTTTTACAGATGGGTCCTTGTGACTCATAATAGCTGAGCGCAACCGTACATTATTGTCTCGCTTGTAATGTTGGACATTGAGGGCCAGATAGACGAATGCCTTTGTAATATATATATATATATATATATATATATATATATATATATATATATATATATATATATATATATATATATATATATATATATATATATTACGTAATGAAAGAAACTATTAAAATTGCTTTTCTAAATTAAAAGAGAATATTTATCCCTGAAAAATTTGTTTTCATTGCTTTAATTGATTGTATGGCGTATAATAATTCAAAGTATGATGTTTCGTGCGTTTGATGTCCTGTGTTATGATAGGACGTAGCCATAACTGGATACGTGTGTTTGACAGATCCCCAATAAGTGCCTGATAAGTGACCAATATTCAATATCAGGAATGCAATGTTTCATGTCACACAATGCATTTTCGAAAAAGTCAAGATCATTAAATTACATACATAATAAAACTAAGCTAGTTTAGTGAAAGTACATTTATTATGGATTTTTTTTATTTATAAAAACAGAAAACTAATTCAGGCAGGTTACATAACAAAATCTCTTGTGTTAAACAGACATTTTCAATGCTTGTTTTCAGCTTGTAGTCAGGCAATGTGAAATGACTAAGAAGGAAGGTCGGGGAGACGATGACAGTAATCAAGATAAAACCTACTCGTCGTAAAGACCAATAATATGCTGCTTGGGACGTCCAACCTTGGGAGGGGGGGAGCTGGTGGTTTAAAACATGTAATGTGCCTAAGGTCACAGGCTGCCTGAGCAAGAACTAATATGCATATCAATAAAAAAATATATATTTTCAAAAGGCTGCTGCCGGACTGCGGTCCGCAGTTTGAAAGACGGGTCCGCTTGGGACTTACGCAATCGCCAGCTGTATAATAAAAACTCCATAGTTAGGAAGGACATCAAAACGTTTTTCTCTCCCCGTGCAATTTGCATCCCGTTCAGCTAGTAATCAAAGAAAATTTGGCGGTTCCATTTGTACGAAAAAAAGCGAAACTAAAGGGGAATGACCTTAATTTATAGAATGGGAAGGATAGGAGAGAAACACGTCTCTACTTATCTAAATTTACTGTACCCAATACCTTTGTAAAAAGTATCTACTTCCGCCCAATTCATAGTTTTGAACTGTTCTCTTGGATGTTTATATATTCCTTTCAGCGACTTCTGTACATTTACCTTTCGTTTATCAGTGCTTCCCTTTTAGTTTAATTCTAATGACCCTTCACTAAAGTCTTCGTTTATCTGAAACTGAAGTATATCTTCTCAACTGACAGCAATGAGATCCCTACTGTACCCGTTTGGACGATGCCGATGGCTCATTAACTTTGTCACGTGATATACCGTCAGATCAGGGTCTTCAATGGAAAACATTCTTCGCAGATTAAACCTTCGCGCGAGATCCTATACGCTAATCAGCATTGGGAGGGGGGAGAAGCAGATAAAGGTAACAAAAATCGGATAGGAATTTTGACAATGCTTTTCGCAACACTCATAGATACACTGGTATACGGGCCTCGCTGCTGGCAAGACTGACTGAGACCACCGTATTTCTATTCTTTATTGCCCTGGCATGTCACTGCAATTTACGCTAACTAGTGCGAGCGCGGTGAACGATCTAAAACGTCAGAGTGCAATATCACTTTCACAACAATATTTAAAAGGTTTGAAGAAGTGCTTCTTAGCAAGTTTCAAAAGGAACTCCAATGTACATATTATAAATGGCGGTGCTGTTAAGTCACGGCTATATCGAACTAACAACAGTTGCATGTAATTAAATCCGCGAAGCACAAGCAGGCCTTGCGTGCGTAATATTGGGAACTTGCCTAAAGAAACCAGGTTGGGATTATTGATCCGTTATAAAGACTAGGAAAGAATTCACTTCATTATACTTGAAAGAGAACAATTTACGCTTACGATGGTCGGCATATCTGGAAAGTCTTCACCGGGTTTAGTGATTTCCAATAGGAAAATGTGCATGCTGGCGTGTATTTAAGTTTAATCTATATTTGATACTAGTGGTAATTAGTTCCACAAAATTATGGCTTATTTACATACCAATGACAGCATTCTAAATAGCTATTAAGATGATTTATATACACGGTAAGAGCGGCGATGATGATCAGCTCCAACTACAAATTCAATCATGTCTGTTTATTTTAGGGAATTAGTAAAAGAAAATAATATATTATCTGATAGTGTTTTAAAGGAAGACAACGAAGCAGACGTTTCCAACAAATTTTGTTTTTACTCAGAAAGGAGATACTTTTTAGTACTCAGAATGAAGATACTCTTTAGTACTCAGAAAGGGGATTTTCCTTAGTCCTCATAAAAGGTATTCTCTTTAGCAATCAGAAAGGGGATACTCTTTAGTACTCAAAAAGGACTTACTTTTTAGTACTCGGAAAGAAGATACTTTTTAGTACTCAGAAAGGGGATTTTCCTTAGTCCTCATAAAAGGTATTCTCTTTAGCAATCAGAAAGGGGATACTCTTTAGCACTTCTCAATGGTTTTCTCTTTAGTTCTCAAGGGATACACTTTAGCACTCTTAAACGGTATTCTCTTTAGTACTCAGAAGTGGGTTACTCTAGCGCTCATAAAAGGTAATCTCTTTAGTACTCAAAAGGGGATTCTCTTGGTCACTTATAAAAGGTATTCTATTTAGCACTCAGAAATGAGAAGTACTAGCGCTCATAAAAGATATTCTCTTTAGTACTCAGAAAGTACTTTCTTTAGTACTCAAAAGCGATACTCTTAAGTAATTTTAGCAACATTTTTTAAAAAAAATATTGGAAATCCGATTCACGTTGCATATAGTTAGTTTGTCATAGTGGCCAAAATGACAAATGAAACTATTAAAACACTGTACCCATTCACATTTGTATTAAGCTGACCGCTGAGAAGTCCCATTATCCCAACACTTAAAGGCCACGCTCCAACATTTTTCTCTTTACGTCAGATTTGCATTACATGATTAAAAGTGACTATAGTCGCATAAGAACAAAATATATAAAGTGTAACGAAGAAATAAATTACTCGAAAAAGATGTATACAATGCAATTTCTACCCCTTAGCTACGATTTTTCACCTATAGAGGACGCCACAAGAAAATGACATGCTTCTTGTTGTCGAAAAATAAAACATTATAAATCATGGATAGGGAACATTTAGATGAAACTACATAAAAGTAATCGACTTATATCAATATGCGTGCGCGACGCGTTAGATTGTGTCGCTTTTTAAATCTATTCGATTATTTCAATATATTTTGAAAATTCCCATTAATACCGGTAAAAATGAATCAATGCTTACTTTTCTATGTCAGCCGACTTCATACAAAAAAGAAAATTGGCACAATTTAAAGAATCCAAAGAAACCAAACTTGACTTCCGTATGTCGGCCGACTTCATAAGAAAAATCGGCACATTTAAAAGATACCAAAGTCAGTTTTCGGGGTTGTTTGGTTTGTAATTAAAAAAAAACTTTGTATCTGATATCGTGTCGGAGAGTTTTAAGGGAAGAGTTTACTGCTCGTTCCAAGTTGTGTTTATCCATCACCATGGCTTCTATTTGTTTCCCGGATGTGATCCTAATTTAAAATTTCAGGGCAAATATTACACACCACAATCAGAATTTTTAATAATACTTTTGTAACCCATGCTATCGGAAAGATTATCATTTGCACTCGCAGTGGATATATTTTAAAATAATGATTTTTATTTGCGAGATACCGTCGTATTGTTAACCCGTTTATAATACAATCTTGGTCAATTTGTACCTTGTAACGTCAGGCATGAGTGGCGTGTGCCTTCAAGCAATCGGGTGATATTTTCGTCTCTTTTGTGATTTTGTTATTTACTTAAGCGATACACACTACCGAAAGGACGCATAAGCAAGCCGGCATCGACTACATACAAGGAAATAGTGGGTATATTTTTTTTATAATAAATTTCGCATGATGAAAAAAAGAAGGAATAAATGATAACAATACTAGGTTAGTTTCTTTCATTTTATTTTCAAATAAGTGTATTTTTATCTTTTTTGTACCTTGCAGAGGGGGGAAAGGGTCACATCACAAATTGAACACAAACTTAATTCCTTTCTTTTTTTATGAAATAATAGAGCAAATATGATTTACAATAATGAAAAGCTTTTAATTTACGCGCGCACACGCTAAGACAACTTGAAAAAAAAATAACAATAAATTTAACTGGTAAAAGTATCTTATTGCAGCAACATTGACAAAATTCTCAACATTATTCTCTCTCTCTCTCTCTCTCTCTCTCTCTCTCTCTCTCTCTCTCTCTCTCTCTCTCTCTCTCTCTCTCTCTCTCTCTCTCTCTCTTCTGCGTAACTGAGTGTGTATTTTATGCAGCAGTGTTACAACAAGAGGCCTAAAATTAAATATATTTGTTTTAATATCTCGTGTATAGTATCCTCAGAAAAATGTATACATATTCAGTAGAATATTATTTGTTAAGTTTTATTGTTTAATAAATGAATATGGATAATTTGACCAGAAGATTTAAATTGAGAATGTCGCTTTGTACATACATATATTTTAGCATACAAATGTATATAAATATTTGATTACAATGATCAGGATATGTCTGCTTATGTTTTCTTTCACACACACACACACACACACACACACACATACAATATATATATATATATATATATATATATATATATATATATATATATATATATATATATATATATATATATATATTTATATATACGTTGCGAATTATGATTATTTTCTCTGAGAGACTATCAATTTCGTTTAAATTTAGTCTTATTTTTTCTCCCTAAAACCTATTCCTGAAACGTATCTTACATAGTAACTACTTGCTGTTATAAGAAAAAGAAATTTGTCAAACTATTGTTAAGTTGAGCCGAATTGTCTTTCAAGATGGGCCGAATTGTCTTGGATCAAATTGACTATAATCTGACATTAATGATACAAGTTTCACATCCCCTCACCCTATTCTATCTCAGCTTGAATTAACCTTTCTCTGGTACACAGGGTCTTTCAGAAAAAAAATAATTTTTCCCATCATCACTCTTTTGGTTACATCCATATGCAACACAGTGCATCATAATTGCTGTACAAAAGCACGATCAGAAGATATATCACATAGACAGTAAGGTCGAGAAATTGAACTCTTGAATTGAATATCCGTCTTTGGTACGCGGAAACTACCGATTGTTTACGGAGATTGCCTAATATGTTTTCATTTATAAAAGTGGAATTTTAAGTCTAATTAAGCATTTTTATGGTGTGCATACACAGCAAATGCGTTTTATTTATGACTATAATAATATCACTCGTTTATACGATATAGGTGGCCAAAGACCTTTAAATTTAGAAGCTCTGAATAACATGGAGTTCTGTATTGTATTATAAACGTAGCTATCGATATTAATTATCGAATTTTTTATGTGTTACAAATGTTGCTCGTTCTCTAATATTAAAATACTAATTTTTGTGTGCTTTTTTAAAAACAAAGCTACGTTGTATTATCTGATAAAAGGTTCTGAATTTAATATTCATACCCATAGACTTGTAATTGTTATGGTGAAATTTGGGAATGTTGTTATTAAATACGAATTATCTAGTTTCTTTTGGTAATTTTTTTTTTTTAGAGTTGATCAATTTTAGACATCAAAACGATGACTGGATTTGTTTATTTTGAGTGTTTTGCTGTATACTCCGAGTGCATAGGTTAAGTCATGTCCTATTTGACAGCTTGAAGGAATAACTAGAACAGTAACAATTAATACAATACATATTTAAAAAAACATGAAAATTTGCACTTCCCTTTTTGAACTGAGTTTTTACAAATATTGGTAAATTGTAAGGTTACACTTTTTTCTCAGTCAGTCTTATTTATATATCATTGGAATAATTAGTTTTTAGTATTGTGGGAAGCTTCACGAGAAAACGCAGAACGGTACACGATTATTTTAACAAGTGTTAAACGGATGCATCTTTTCACCCTCAGTTAAATTTTTCAACAGGAAATATTTGAAAAACATTTCAAAAAGGTTATTTATTCTGATAGTTTTCTATTTTGACTCTCTGCCTCTGATGTTTTGCGCTTACGCCTGTATTTGCGTCCAGTATAAAAAAGTATTCTATATGTTAAAGCAATCCAGACAGGTAAGTCTATAACAAATCTTTATCCAAATTATCTATCTGACCTAATTAGAATTCGATCATCAAATACTATCCATAACCAGTAACCATTTCCAAACATATTCTCACTGCCTTTTAGAATTCCCTGTCTGCATGCAACTGAAATAGCCTTGCTCTATTCGTTACAAAAGTAATAAAATAAGACCCTTCTTCGCCACTTGTAACCATTTTATAATATAATATGTAAATATGTTGAAGACAACGTTGCAGATGAGTCTTTTATGAGTAAATGGGTCATCCTCGTTTACCAATGACAAGTATTAGAAATAGGTAGGTGGGTGGGTGGGTGTGAGAGAGATATTTAGAATCAGTTTTTGATTTGTAACGTGGCTTTAACAAGTTTTCAGTCATATTGCTACGATTTTTGCAGTGTGGCAGTTTATAGCACTGGGACATCATGCTGTAGAAATGTAGCATCCCACCCAATTACATTATCCTGACACCAGGCCGACCATTCCTAACACTAACCTCTTAATGCTGAAAGCGAAGTGAGGCAACTACTAGTAGCACCATTTTTATAAGTCTGGTATGACTCAACAAGGGCTCAAACCTACGACTTCCCACATCCAGGGCAGACACTCCAATCATTTAGGCCACCGGAGCGGTAAGTAGAAGTAGTAGTAGTAGTAATAATAGTAATAGCAATAGTAGTAGTAGTAGTAGTAGTAGTAGTAGTAGTAGTAGTAAAGTTGTCTCGACACATAAGATCATATATATTTTACAACTCGATCCTAAATCTTGCTTATATTTTATACTTCTGTCCACTTTGAAAATAGCATACTAATTGCATACCTAACAACGTGATGTAATTTCTGTCCACCTTGAAAATGTCATACTAATTTCATAACTGACCACGTGATGTAATTTCTGTTCACCTTGAAAATGTCATTAATTTCATACCTAACCACGTGATATAATTTCTGTACACCATGAAAATGTCATATTAATTTCATACCTAACCACGTGATTTATTAATGCCCGTTTATATTAGATTACATCTAACTGTATCATTAACATCTGTAACTTCATGACCAATATCGTGAACGTGCATGTCGAATATTCCTTCAGAGCCAAACTTTAAGATAAATTCAGAAAAGGAAATAGATTATTTAAGAGAGAATACGAAAATTATAAATCTCATTGTTTGGAAAATGTGATGAGGATTTCGAATGTTTAAGTGTAACCATGTAATACGATTGAGTTGATATTATTTCTATAAAATCTGTGTCGAAAACTATTTTTACCTTTGTTACGAGTTTATGCTCTTAAAATTAGTAACAGAAAAAATCGAAGACAACAAGCTTTGTAAAATTTAACAAATAATTTATTTTCCTAGAATACGAAGTGAAAATTAAGAAAAAGAATATACGGTTTTAGGAATCAAAACCAAATATAATCCAAGAATTAAAAAATAGAAGTCATAGTAATAAAAATTCCTGAATGAAACTGAGTTCGAGTTCCAATAAAATCCGAAAGTGAAGGTGATGACGTGTGATGTGGCCAGCAAAGTGTTGATGTGTCAACAGCATCTTGTTGAATCACAGAAAATATTTTTTTCCCCAAGTTTTTAATTCGGTATAAATTCATAAGAATGTCTTTATCATATAAATTTATTACAGCACTTTTGTATTTCCAAGGAAAAGAACCACTTGAATTAATCAATTTGAACAAAAGAAAAATTCAACCTAAACTGGTCACAACATAATACAACTTAACGTATCAAATGTTTTAAGCTCAACTAAGAAACCTCTATAAAAATAAAACAACAGTTATACGACTAAGATGCAATACGACTAAGATGCAATACGACTAAGACGCAAAACAGATTGACGGATGAGGGTCAAAAGTTCATTCTTTTTGGGGAAAATAATAGACGTTGCACCAATTGATAATGCTACTGGTCACGTGATCCAGGTATGACCTTGACTTAACTTAATGATTCTTACTCCGAGAAAGATAAGAAAAATAAGAAAAAAGTTGTTTACCAAACCTGTCACTGATTTAAGTACAAGGTCAGAAACTAAATACAATGTTTATATTATTATTTGATTACGTCATTCAAACAACAAAATATCAGTCAGGTCAAACAGAACTGAACTAAATGTTACATTACAATAGCATGTAATGGAATTTTTTTTTGAAAAAAAAAAACAAACTTAAAACTAACGAACACATAATTAAATTAAATATGCATAAAACCCTAAATAGTATTCATACGCCGGATTGAGGTGAGGACTCTAAATATCTTAAATTGAAAGCAAAATGAAAATAAAGGATTGAATTCACCAAATTAAAATAAATTTATTATGAGAGTTAATCGTTGATTGTTCTGCGTTAAGCGTTGTATAAGCTGTCAGGTGCCGAATCACACAGCAAATAATTTGCATAGGGCGGTAATTCATGCCTGTTCCTTCAAATGACTGATTTTACGACGTAAAAAAAATCACAATTACAATGACAGGATGCTCATCATTCACAATAGGGGTAAATTCTACGTATCTCCAATGTATATAGCTGTTATTCGGCCTATTTAAGAAACCTAGGATTGACACAGAAGTTAGGAATGATCGAACCAGCTTTTATTATTTGTAAACTCTCGATTATTCCTACAGTCGGCTCATACGTAGAAATAGCTGATGTGGTCCGAGTAGATTGGATTTAATTTTCTGCATATACATTTTTGGTGAATGAAATGCATGATATTTCGGGAAAGTTATGCGCCAACATACTTACGATCTTTTTTTTTTTTGGTCACACAGAAACAGCCAATATAGTTCAGAAAAAATATATCAGGCAGCATTTATTAAAAAGCGCCGTAGCATTCATCTCCGGTCCAGCTTCCATTAATGCAAAAAAAACAAAACATCTTGCTGGACATTGTACATGCTTTTGTATAAATGTCTAAAGCTTTCTATGTACAGGAAAAATACTTTTCTGTTGCTTTTCTGCTGCGTCTATGTATGTTAACTTATACTTATATTGTATGACTTATACGAAGGATAGGATACATCTGTATGGAAACAGTGATTGTTCTTAGAAAAAAATCAATGTACATTACGTCCTTACATTGTTTGAATCATATGTTTATCTAAATAATTTCCCTCAAAAATAAATTTACATTATTTTTCTACTGTACTTTAGTTGCATGTTTGACTACACGTACTTCTTAGACAAATCATTGTTTATTTGCTTCTTAGTTTCAGTTGTACTGACTCCTTTGCAGTTCAGTAGCACACATCTAAATTTGTAATTTATTTTTTTGTTTAAATTCATAATCAAATAGCATGGTGGTTTCGTTATTCTTTCGTTGAAGACCAATATTGTCAAAAAGATTTTTCTTCCAAAGAAAACAAAACAAGGTATTTAATATAACTATCATTGAACATTTAGTAGATTTTGTTTGCTATAAATAAAAAAACATCTCACATTGACTAGTGATATTTTACTAAAATCACCGTAATTTTAAACATTTATTCACAAATGCTGCATTTGTTGAGTTTCGCTTTTCATTTTTATTTTCGCGACATTAAATTGCATTTCATCGAAAAATTCCTTAACATATTTTCTATCTTTACTTTATGTAATTTTGTTGTGTACTTTACAGATTGGGACAAAACATTTATCGTAGTCATTTTTTGTTGCTCAAGAATGAGCCTGGATTTTACCGGCAAATCCCAAAAGGAAGAAAACCATAGTATCATTTATCTGTTTCCGTATTACCATACTCTCAAACGAAGCTGTTCCTTGAGGTTCATGGTTACAACGAATAAGCATGAATCACGTGACTCACAGTAGAGTAGCAACTGAACAAACATGACGTACAAAAGACCAGCATACTCTTTAACACTCAACAACACCACTTTAATAACAATGTGCATTTATTAACTAACAAGGGCAAAGTACAAACCTCTTGAAATGTTAGTTATGCATTCAGATCTGTAGAAGAAAAGTGATGTCCACAGTTGTCATTGTATACCATACTAGCTGTAATGAAAAATTAGTTTCTTTTATTTGCTTAACATCTCACAAGATCCTTTTAATTTTTATATAAACTCTTTTTAGGCCTAGGAATAATATAGGCTCCTGATATTAAAGCACAGTATTTTAACAGAAGGATAATGAAAATATGCATATAGTATATGAAAATATGCATATAGTAAAAAGAAACATGGACATGGCACAATAAAGTCTAATGAAAACACGTATTGAGAAAGTTGTGGGAGCAAATATACTTTTGCAAATAATAAATTAGGTGTACAAAGAGTTCAAACAAGAACGGAAATGATGGAGAATTTTGTCTAATAGAGATTTTTATCAGATTGTGTTTGCAACATTTTGTATTTCCCATGCTCTGTTTCTCATTTTGGTAATGATGTATGTGCCAAGCCAATACCAAATGATAACATACCGTTTCCTTGAATCGTTATTTATGGTGTGTCCCCAAAAAGACATTTGCTTTCAATCTCTTTTGATTCACACGGCATACACTCTCTGTCATTTCTTCCGTGCGATAACCATGCTTTCATAAGAAATCAATGCAAAATTCATACAGGAAACAAAATTTGGAAATCGCATTAGGAAGGAATATCTGCATTGGACCGGTACAAAATTTATCGATTTCCTCGTTTGGAAGCTACTTCGGTAACATTTCCCAATGTCCCTGTGGTTCTATAGTGAAGACGTTTCTAAGCTTGCTCTTTTTTAATGGACTATATACATCTTTCAAATCAATTGAGGAAGATAATTGACAGAAAGACATTTACATTTTTATTGTCAAATACAGCCCATTAGTGTGTAGAGCTTGTATTTAAATGCTGCATGTGCTGTATATACTCTTGCCCAACATGCAACGAAACAGACAGTGGAAGAAATGATAGCAATTCTTTAAGTAGAATATAATATAAAATGTACATAATGCATTGTGTACACTTTAAGCTAAATCCCTTCCCATGATCTAATAGATAAAAAAAAAAATATTTCTCTTGTGAAGATAAAGAAATATTTCGATCGTGAAGAGGTGACATTGCATTGTCACAAATGCGATACAAAATGGTTCAACTTCCAGAGTGAAATCTTTTCTTATACACGATAAAGAAAAGGGAAGTTTTCTCTTTTATAATTTTGGACCCAAAAACTGCCGATTAGCATGGATATTTCTCATTATGTGACATTTTGGTTAACAGCTGTATGACAACATCGAGAAAGAGGGGTTACGCGATTTTGCGATAATTGATCAATACATCAAATTTATGACTTTTTGGATATTGAATGTGAAATGATTTTTTTTTCTGACTAAGGAAGAAGGAATCTATTAGATTTGCGATTTTGCCCTGATTAGACGCAAAATGTATGGGTGCCCTCCTCCCCCTTTAACATTTTGATGCAAAAAGCGTAAGCCCCCTCTTCCAATTTTATTTTTTATTATTGCAAACAAGCATATAAATGGCAAATATATTTCATCAGTGGAAGTTAAAAATGGAGCATAAAATTATTATGTAATGAATTATTATATTAAATCTTACCGTATCTTTTTTTTTTTTTATAAACTTTCAATATTCCTCGACACAGTCTAGAATATCGACATTTTCAATTCAAAGGGAGATGAGAGAGAAGACAGTAATAATTAAGCATTGAAACATCACACCAAGCTGACAGTGTGACGCACAGACAATAAATAATGTCTGAGGCGAAATTGATTTCTGGATATTTAATATAGTCGATGACTTGTCAAAGAACACATAGCTTTTAATCATTCTTCAGGTCCGAAAATTAAAACAAAAAATATATCGTGGACTTAAGATCAATCGAGGGGTACTTTCAAACTGTCAAACATATCGTATATTCTGGACCAGAAGTCGCGTCCATCTGCAACCTGCACAGACCAGGATATGTCGTTGCATAATCAGTGACGTATTAAACCCCGTGGAGGCCCCTAGACAGTCGAAATCTCGGTGCCTCCTCACAAATTAGCTCCTAATACGTTTTTAATTTTACCAACAAAAGCGTGAGGACTATGTGCCGATACCTACTCAGCCTACTTGGTAAACATGCACTGCACATAATGCATTGGAATATAATGGTATATGTTATTTGCAGTTGGACTCGACTTATAAACAATTATAATAATAATAATATTTAATATTAGAATATTTAGATTCAATATTGAATAATATAGCGGATTTCATGAAAAAGTTAAATTGTCTCTTCTGGTGATTACTGTTAATTAGGTACGGATGACAGTGCCACATAAACGTGATAATCTGGTGATTACTGTTAATTAGGTACAGATGACAGTGCCATATATATGTGATAATCTGGTGTTTACTGTTAATTAGGTACGGATGACAGTGCCACATAAATGTGATAATCTGGTGCTTACTGTTAATTAGGTACGGATGACAGTGCCACATAAATGTGATAATATCAATAGCGGTTTATGAATTACATTGTAAGCAATTATATTGGAAAAATGTAATTCCATCCTTCAAAATCTCTAGCTGAGTTCGATACATCGCAAGGATACGGCAAAGAACACATTTTTTGTAATACCAGCCTATATTCAACCAGGTTCTGATTACCGTTTGTGTTCACTTCTAAGTCCATACCAAATAAAAACAACATCTACCATGATCTGTCAGCGCATAAGGCACCTTCAGATCATTGTCTTTGTTGTTTCTTCCACTGAAAACTCATAATAAACGATATAGACGCAGCGGCGGGTCAGTTAGAATCGATTTAAGAGCGAGTATTAATAGTTTTTAAAGTGCATTTTATACCAAAAACCTCTCCGTTATAAAACTATTAAAACCGGACCGTAGTGTACTATATAACCATTGATATGCGGGGATAGAAATAGACTGTTTATATTTTTCTCTACCTGACTTGCGGCCTCATGGAGGTCTCCCGAGTGCTATGCTCATGTTTGAGCCTACTCAGAGTCAAACTGGAATGAGGTTTTTACTTGCTTGCTGGAATTCATCCTGAGTATTGTATGTTAGGTTACCTGAGCATCCGGGCTTTTAATCAAAGTGCATGACTAGAAATTAACAGGATTTTTAAGAAAATTTAAAGGATTATAAAAGCATGAGTCTTAAAATTGCTAGCCTTACTTGAATTTCTCATGACCACTTTTAAAGGCCACAAATGTCAGTTTTAGATAGTTTTTCTAAGTCTGGAGCAGCATGTTACTCGAAATGTCGAGTAAAATTTAATAATAGGGAAGGGGTCAGATCTGGAGAAGAGTAAGTAGAGTGAGAAATGGTCACTGGAAAAAAAGAAGGAATACTAATAAATAGTTTGGCTGATATAGACTGTCTCAGTGTTTTATCATTTAACCTATGCCATTTTTTTAAATCTGCTAAACAATATCTTTTCGAAATGTATTTTATTCTGATTCAATATTACACACAGGGTTTGATTGCCATCCATATAAGACTTCCAAGGAGAGTTGCATAAAATGCCTTTATTTATTTAGCTCGAGAAATAGTTTTATAGAAATCGATAAATGAAAAATAAAGCACGTCGTTTGTTGCATGGAAAGGTTGGCCGTTTCCTATGTTTAATAAACATGACAGAACATGGAGTATGACAGAAAACAGTATAACAGAACATTGAGTTTAGCAGAACGCGGAGCGTGATAGAACATAGGGAATGACACAATCCAGAGCATAACAGTACATAGTGTAACAAGATTTTCGGATTAATAACAAAATGCCATTGATGGAAATGTAATACAATATTTAATGTTTTATGAAGTTGTTGTTATTGTTGGGCTAAACGCTATTTTTCAGCACACGATAGGCTATTCATGGCGGCCAGTATTAATGGTGGAGGAAGAAACCGGGAAATCACCGGAAAGAACCACCGACCCACCAGAAGCTACTGGCAAGCTTTCTCACATATCTACATTAGCCGAATATTAGACTCGAACACACGCAGACAGAGGTGAGATGGCAGTGATCCGTAACGGACAGCGCTTTAGATATGTGCGTGCATGGGTTCCAATATGGGACCAATTAAAATAATTAGCACGATCTGAATGCATCAAATACGATACCAAAACAGAAATATGATCTTTACATTAGTAAAATACAAATGATTTTTGCTCCAAATGACGAATTGATAGTTTTACTCATAATAGCAAAAGAAATGATAGTTCGTTCAAAATAACGAATTGATAATTTTACTCACAATAGTAAAACACTGGGTATTAAAAAAAAACCTACATTAGCCAAAGGCCAAAATAGTATACATCTGGATGTAAAACACTGGGTATTAAAAAAAAAACCTACATTAGTCCAAGGCCAAAATAGTATACATCTGGATGTAAAACACTGGGTATTAAAAAAAACCCTACATTAGCCCACGGCCAAAATAGTATACATCTGGATGTAAAACACTGGGTATTAAAAAAAAACCTACATTAGCCCACGGCCAAAATAGTATACATCTGGAGCAATGTCTATACTTCCTTAACTCGTTGCTACCGGTTCCACTGGCCAAACAAGCAAAGATTTGTAGTCACAGACCACCCTTGATTCCTGGGTTAGACAATCAGCGCCTACCACTTTGGTCTGCAACGCCTGATCACCCTCAACCCGACTAGCAACGTCGGAATATTCGAAACACTTGAAAACGTATACGAACAGCACGGCTCAGCACTGCACATTGGTTATCTCGATACAAATTAAGAAACGTTAGAAAAATAAAGAATCTCCCAAAATGTGATCTCTTGGCTTTAATTAGTATATTTTTTCTAGTGTTTCAAATGTGTCACGAATTATTACAGAAGGCGCGTATACATTTTGGCTCAAATGGACGTTTATCGAACTGATAAATAGAATTACATCTAAAACACGCGCGTTGACAATGCGCTGTATTTTCAATTAAAAGTTAATCAACAAAATTCTGGCAGTAGACATTATTCATCATCAAACTATGTAAGTCACAGCTCAGCTGGTTTATCATAAAAAATTATCGATTGTAATTAAGTTCAGTTTTCTCTTACTGCACTGGAGTGTCCTTATTTTTGTCGGCTATTTAAGTCAAGTTCTTTTCTTATGGATATATATTTACCATTAAGACACAATTTCGAAGAACATATCATTACAGCAGAATCTGCACCAATATTAAAGAGAAAGAAGTGGAAGCAGCAGTAGTAATAGTAGTAGTAGTTAGTATCTGCAGTGGTTGCAGCAGTAGTAATAACATAAACAGGTTTGTACAATAGCAGCAACAGAACTAGTAGTAGCATTAGCAGCATAAGTAGTAGTAGTAATAGTGGTAGCCACAGTAGTAGTACTATAGTTGCAGCAGTAGAAGATGTAATAGTATAATCATCAGTATTAATAGTATTATCAGGAGCAGTAATAGTGTCATAAACAATAGTCGTAGTACTAGTATCAACAGTAGTAATGGAGTTATAATCAACAGCATTGGTACTAGTAGTAGTAACAGTAATAGCATCATTAGTAGAGATAGTAATATTTGTAGCAACAGTAGCAGCGTAAGTACCAGAAGTAGCAGTAGTATCATAAGCAACATAGCATAAACAGTAGTAGTAGCATAAGCAACGTAGCATAAACAGTAATAGTAGCATAAGCAACGTAGCATAAACAGTAGTAGTATCATAAGCAACGTAGCATAAACAGTAGTAGTATCATAAGCAACGTAGCATAAACAGTAGTAGCATCATAAGCAACGTAGCATAAACAGTAGTAGTATCATAAGCAACGTAGCATAAACAGTAGTAGTATCATAAGCAACGTAGCATAAACAGTAGTAGTATCATAAGCAACGTAGCATAAACAGTAGTAGCATAAGCAACGTAGCATAAACAGTAGTAGCATAAGCAACGTAGCATGAACAGTAGTAGCATCATAAGCAACGTAGCATAAACAGTAGTAGCATCATAAGCAACGTAGCATAAATAGTAGTAGTATCATAAACAACGTAGCATGAACAGTAGTAGCATCATAAGCAACGTAGCATAAACAGTAGTAGTATCATAAGCAACGTAGCATGAACAGTAGTAGCATCATAAGCAACGTAGCATAAACAGTAGTAGCATCATAAGCAACGTAGCATAAACAGTAGTAGCATCATAAGCAACGTAGCATAAATAGTAGTAGTATCATAAACAACGTAGCATGAACAGTAGTAGTAGCATAAACAACGTAGCATAAACAGTAGTAGCATCATAAGGAACGTAGCATAAACAGTAGTAGCATCATAAGCAACGTAGCATAAACAGTAGTAGCATCATAAGCAACGTAGCATAAACAGTAGTAGCATCATAAGCAACGTAGCATAAACAGTAGTAGCATAAGCAACGTAGCATAAACAGTAGTAGTAGCATAAGCAACGTAGCATAAACAGTAGTAGTAGCATAAACAACGTAGCATAAACAGTAGTAGCATCATAAGCAACGTAGCATGAACAGTAGTAGCATCATATGCAGGATGAGCGTGTGTAATAGTAACATAGGCAACATAAGTAATCCTAGATGCAACGCTAGGAGTATCATAAGTAATTGTAGTGGTAATACTAATAAATAGTGGTAATAATAGTGGTAATTGTACTAGCATTCTTATCAGTAATGACAGCAGTTTTATTAGCAGATGTTGCAGCAAGAATAGCAGGAGTAATAGCGGTAGTAACAACCAAGGTACTGCAGTTGTAGCAATAGTAGTGGTTGTAGTAGCATAAGCAGCATTAGTCCTAGTATCAACTGTAGTAGTAGTAACAGTACTAACATTGTCATCAGTAGTAATGCTAGGAACAATAGTAACAATAATCACTAGTAGAAGGAGTAAGCTCGGTATTAATATTAGCAACAATATTGCTTTCGATAGCAAAAGCACAAAGAGCAATAGCAGAAATAGTATTGTCTATAGCAGAATCGATAGAAGTGGAACAAGGACAAGTAGTTGTAGAATGAACCGAAGAAGAAGCAATAAAAGTAGTATTAGTAGTAGAAATTTCAGTACCATAAGCAACAACTGTAGCGTAATGACATTAACAGCGTAAGCAGTATATGTAGAATGAACAGCGTAAGCAGTAAATGTAGAATTAACAGCGTAAGCAGATTATATAGAATAAACAGCGTACGCAGTATATGTAGAATTAACAACGTAAGCAGTATATATAGAATAAACAGCGTAAGCAGTATATGTAGAATAAACAGCGTAAGCAGTAAATGCAGAATTAACAGCGTAAGCAGTATATGTAGAATTAACAGCGTAAGCAGTAAATGTAGAATTAACAGCGTAAGCAGTATATGTAGAATTAACAGCGTAAGCAGTATATGTAGAATTAACAGCGTAAGCAGTAAATGTAGAATTAACAGCGTAAGCAGTAAATGTAGAATTAACAGCGTAAGCAGTATATATAGAATAAACAGCGTAAGCAGTAAATGTAGAATTAACAGCGTAAGCAGTATATATAGAATAAACAGCGTAAGCAGTAAATGTAGAATTAACAGCGTAAGCAGTATATATAGAATAAACAGCGTAAGCAGTATATGTAGAATTAACAGCGTAAGCAGTAAATGTAGAATTAACAGCGTAAGCAGTTAATGTAGAATTAACAACGTAAGCAGTATATGTAGAATTAACAGCGTAAGCAGTATATGTAGAATTAACAGCGTAAGCAGTAAATGTAGAATTAACAGCGTACGCAGTAAATGTAGAATTAACAGCGTACGCAGAATTTTTTAGAATAAAAAACAACAGTAAGAGGTAAGATAATAATGACAGTAGTAGCACACGTATCAGTACTAGTAGTAGTAGTAGTAGTAGTATGGTGGTAATGTTGGTGGGTGATGGCACGAGAAACAGTAACAGTGCCACAAAAAGTAATATCATAAGCAGCAAATGTAGTAATGGTAATGGTAATAGCAGTATGAATAGCAATAGTGGTAGTAACAGCAGCAATGATATTAACAGTAGTAATATGAAAAGCAACAGCAGTAGCAGCATAAGCATCAGTAGTAGTAACTGCATTTATATCAAAAGCAATAGGTCTAGTACTAGTATTTTGCAGTAGAAGTTGTTGTATTAACTGTATTAGCATATTTTTGAAGAGTAGCCGCAAAAGTAGAGTAGTAGCGGTAATAGTAGCAGCAGTAATAGCATAAACAGCAGCAGTAGCAGTACTAGGAAAAATAGTAACATAAGAAGCAATAGAAATACACATATAGCATCTGCAACGCAAACAATAGTAACATAAGCAATAATAGCAATACTAACATAACATCTGTAGCACAAAAAGCAGCATCAGACTTGCAGTACCAGTAGTGGCATAAGCAGCAGCAGTGGTAACATTTTAAGAAGACTTGATTGCAGTAGCTGTAGTAGTATATGTATGTATGTATGTATGTATGTATGTATGTATGTATGTATGTATGTATGTATGTATGTATGTATGTATGTATGTATGTATGTATGTATGTATGTATGTATGTATGTATGTATGTATGTATGTATGTATGTATGTATGTTGTTTTGTTTATGCGGTGGGTATGTGTGTTTTGTTTATGTGTGTGCCCCCACAGCGCTCAACAAAGATTTTTGGGGTCTGAAGTATAATTCCGGTGCAGGGATTTCCACGTGTTATCAGATATTCGGTTTGAATCTATTGTGTATGAGCTCCACATGACTCAATAAATAATTTCTTCTTTCAAAATAAACTTACATATTCTGCATACTTGTCACCGGCAGTGATCTATATCAATTCCCAACCGAATGCTAATGTGCGTGCCACAAACTATTATGTTTTGTAAAAATTCTAATCGCTTGAGGCTGATAAATTGATAATAGGTAAATCATGTAGTGTGGGAAACAAGACAGATTGTACCAAATAATTACAACATCTTTGTGTAAAGCAATCGAATTATCAGATCGCATTTCATACGCATGCGTACTTCTTATGCTGGGTCATTTATATATTCCCGTTTTCAAAACAAAGTTTTACGGCAGAATGCGGTCATCGACATAAATTATCCAAGGAAAGTGGCCACCTCGATAAAATAAAATAGATAACAAATTTAGCCACGTAGTCTTTCAAGATGATAGATGTTTCCTGAGTAAACAGAACTTGTCAAAAACTTGCATGAGTAGCGATATACATTGGTAGTGTTGCAACAGACGCTGTGATTATAAGCTAGTTTCTTGTTAGAACCATATAGCTGAAAACATTTCCTTTAAATAGTTTTAAAAGGTAATATTTGCTTGTGTTTGATATATGTTACAGCGTTATCAAATGTTACTAGTTCGATATCAAGACTAACATTATAATTAATCCCTCCCCCCCCACCGTCATTCCCATTTTATTTAATTTTTCTGTTCATAAATTTACTTAAGCATCATTAGCATATACTGCACGCGTGGCTGGCAAGGCGGGTTCGTTGCATGCCGTATATATACACAATGCGGTGCTTGTACGATTAGATATTGTGTGGCAAGACCAATATTAGTGGGTTTCTGTGCGTTTAACATCATTCTGTAGCACCTGATAGGCTGTCAGCCAGTACATTTAGCGGAGGAAGAAACCGGGAAATTAATAGAAAGAACACACAAATACATCGGGTGATATGAGTGATTGTACGTGCTTCATGATAGATCTGGTGTGGGGCTATGTTACGCAACAACAAATGCATTGGGCCATACTCGTGGATAACAGCACCGAACCAGTTTTTGACAACGTTTATTAAGTCGACGTAGCTCATTTCCAAGAGACTTCGGCGAACTTCGTAATTTGCTCGAAATTTTGATCACATGGCGGGTGGTCAACTGACCGCAATATCCAATCGATAGCTGGTAGGCAAATAGTCTGGTCACCTGCTTAGTATGCTCCTTAGTATAGTATAGCGGAGTGCATTTCATGGAGCATACTAAGTAGGGGACCAGACTAGTGGTCAAAACAAGGCGGACAATTCAGCATTAGCATTAAGTATTCCAACTACTTCAGCTTCGTTTATAGAGTTTAAAAAATGCCTATTTAACAGCGATGATGCCACAGATATTGACGAAATTTAATATTGGAACCATATTGTCTTGTTTTCTGGATTTTATAGCTATACGAGATAGTAGCTATGAGCTGTTTTCATCTGGACACGTACCAACGAGTATGGAAACGGTGTCGATTTTAAAAATGTACTCCTTTTTTTTTTTTTTACCACAACACCATATTTCATAAATCGAGTTTCGTTTACCAATAAAAGGAATTTTTCGTATTAATCCGCAGTATAACAAACCTGTAATATTTTTCGACGGTAAAGATGCAGAAGTCCCAGGAATTTAGCGGGCAGGTAGAGGACATTTCTTAATTTGTTTTAATCTGATACGTCTAAACAACAGTGTATGCCATTTTGTTATGTATAGATGCCTACCAGCGATTGATTGGCTGGAGTATAAAGTAACTCGGGAGGTTTTTCGGATAATTACGGAGCAACTCAGTTAAATCCGGTATGAAATGGGCTAGTGTAGTGGATCATGTTCATTCTTAGGAACTCGCCAGCTTCCTTTAACAGGATGTTATCAATGTTACCGGTCTATGTTCTTATAATAAGTAACCGAAAAGAGTGAAGACAGTGTAACATTTGACAGATATATTATTTCCCTATTATTAAAAAGTGAAAGATGAGAAAAAAGAACTTAAGGTTTTGCGAATTAAATCCAAAAATAATCCAAGATTTAAAGACACAAGTCATAGCAATAAAATGTCCCGAATAAAACTCCGTTCGTTCACGTCCAGAAGAGATTTAAAATTAAAGGCGATGATGTGTCTGTTATGGCCTGCATTGTGCTGATGTGTCAACAGTCTCTTGTTGAATCACATAAATATTATTCCAAGTTTCAATTCAGTATAAAGTCTAATGAATGTCTTTATCAAAGAATTTTGTCAAAACACTTTTGTATTTTGAGAGTAAATAGTCACTTGAATTCAATAATTTGATGAATATAAAATTTATCCCAAACTGGACATAATATAATACAACCCAAAGTGGTGTAATTTAAAGCACGACTCGTGTTATCTTCACAATTACAAGAACAGGTCACAGATTAGCATTTTCTACAAATAACCATTGCCTAATGGAAAATTACTTTCAAGCATTATTTAATGAGCCTTGTTTATTTAAAACATATTACCCTATAAAATTCACTTTGGAATCCACAAATCCTGACACAAACTAACATGTTTACCTAAAAAAATAAAATAATTTAAGCTTATGCCCATAGAAAATAATGAAGTATTATTAGTTGTTTATATCAGTGAATTAAAAATAAAAAGTCTTAATCAGGTCAAAAAGAACTGAACTGAATTCTGGACAAGGTCAAGTCCAGTAAACAATGTTACATTACAATAGCATGTAATGGAATAAAATAATTTTTAAAACTAACAGAAAAACAATTAAATTAAATATACATAACATCAAGCACTTGTTAGTTTATGATAAGTGTATAGTGTATTAAATTTATAAATGCAGCTGTCATCCATTTGTCAAAAGTTACCCTGATGACAGATGCTTCACCTTGGAAATGTTTCAGATTTACCTTAGATGCCGGCTAAATATGGTTCTAAATACTCTGTAATATTATCGGCAGTTAGTTACACTCAAATGTATGGATTTAGTGGAAGAATCATAAAATGACAATCTTGCACCCATTTGCAAATTGTCTTCCTTATTAATTGCACTGTTACAGGTAAATTAGGTATGCGGAATATTTAACGAGGTGAGAGCATTGGATCCCAAATTACTGTGTAATGTTATAATTTGACACACGTACAATTGCCACGAGGCCTCTCTTTGAACAACCACTGGATCTTATTATTAGATGTGGTTCTTTTGTACTTGTTTATTTTCCAAAATTATAACGGTAACTTAAGATGAACATTTACTAGTTGATTCTGATTATATATATATATATATATATATATATATATATATATATATATATATATATATATATATATATATATATATATATGTATTATGGTTGCATGCAGGTAATACAGTATCGAATTTTAGTTCGCCAGCTAATCCTAGTGACGTACGTTTATAGATGCTGCAGTATATTGTGAGACACTTGATAGGAAATGCCATAGATTTTTATACAGCACTGTTAAGTTTGCTTCAGTTTTCGTACGGTACTCTGGTAGATTTGTTTATATTCTCGTACAGCACTCTGGGAAGTTTGGCTTATTTCTCGTACGATACTCTCGTAAGTTTTGCCGTCACGATTAAATGTCTGAAAACTACTTCAAAACCACAACATACTGTGTTTGATCTGAACTGAGATGAAGTGACGTGGATCACGAAATGATGCTTTTAATGTAGTTAAAAACCATAAACACGCACCATCAAACAACATCTCAAAATGAGAAGAATTGATTAAGTATTTTATCAGTGTGTATTGATTTGAAACCATCCAAGAAATTAAAGCACTGATAATTTGCTTTTGAAAACCCCAAAGTGAATAATAAATGAACAAGCAATGTAAAACGTGCATTAGACACGCTATATGTATATGTAAAAAGAAAGCTCATGCAAATAAGTAGTAGTAGTAGTAGTAGTAGTAGTAGTAGTAGTAGTACAAACATTAGCAGTTGAAGTAGTAGCGGTAGAAATCTTAAAAGTTGTAATCGTCATCACCCTCGCAGCGGCAAAGAAACTAAAAATAGCAAGTGTGGTAGTCGTAGTAGTAACGAAAGCTGTTATATCTGCATTCGTTATTTATGTGACAGTCGAAGCAGTTTGGCAGCGACTGTGCGATATCATCATCATCATCATCATCGTCGTCGTCGTCGTCATCATCATCAGTAGTAGTAGTAGTGGTGGTAGTAGTAGTAGTAGTAGTAGTAGTAGTAGTAGTAGTAGTAGTAACAGTAGTAACTAAAGCGGTTAATGTCTAAGGTACTGATGCAATCGTTACTGTCATAATTGTAGTGATAGTGAAGCTAGAAGCAATGTCGCAGGGTCAGTTGTATTATTATTATTATTATTATTATTATTATTATTATTATTATTATTATTATTATTATTATTATTATTATAATCATTATTTAATAGTAGTAGTAGTAGTAGTAGTAGTAGTAGTATCAGTAGTAGCGAGATCTTTTACAGTCGTATTTACTGTCATAATAGTAGCTGTAGTGGTAATTGGAGTAACGTGACATTGAAAGTAAAGTAGTAGAAGTACTAATACTAATATTATACCAGTAAAAGCTAATATTGTTACTGTAATATTAGTAGTGGTACCATCGGAGAAAAAAATAGTCATTAACCGAAGAGCAATTATTTAATGACATTTATTTATTAAAAGACAATTTTATGTCAGACCTGATTCACATCCAGAGGTTACAAATCAGAATTCGTCAGCCCTTTGATCTCACGGTGTCCCATGCTGTACGGTGAAACCATAATTATTGTGAACATTTTAAAACTGGGCATCTGGTACCAGAAACGAATTCTCCAAATTCAGATCTTGATAAAAGGTTTGTCTCATTTCAATTGATTGGATTCAAGGGGACAATGTAAAATGGGTCACAAAATGTTCATTTGATTCCGTTACTGAATCCGAAATGTATTATCTCGTGACCGTTTGCCATTATTTTCTTTAAAACAATGGCAAACGAATCATTATGAAATTGTCTTCATTTAACATTATTAATTTCTCTGCCATTGCCAAATGAGATATTTAGCTTTTTGTATTTGTACTCCCACTTTCCTCTTAAAATAAATTTGGTAAATAGTGTCATTTTTATTCATATACGCAGGCAGATGCAATACCGTGGTTTTCCTTGCTTATAAAAATGAACTTGGCTTCGATTTTATGTACGAGCACTTGCTTCTTCATTCGAATTGTACTTCATTGCATTATTAGAATTGTACATAATGACTTAATTGCACGTACAGTTAGCTAATGAACTATTATGTAAACAATAACTGGATTTTCTACGACTTCTCTTCCTTCTTTTTTATTGTTAAAAAATAGTCCACACCTAAAATTTAAAAAAAATATTGTAAAACAATCAACAGATAAGTATTTCTCTTGTATGCATGTTCTAATTTTATATTTTCAAAATAAGAAAAATGATATTTTTAATTTTTCTTTACTGTTTAATATTTTTTTTGGAATCAGTCTGTCATTTAAATTTATCCTTCGAACAAAAAATATAATCACTTAACTTTTACGACTTTAATAATGATGATGATGATGATAATAATAATAATAATAATAATAATAATAATAATAATAATAATAATAATAATAATAATAATAATAATAATAAAAAATAAAAAATAAATAAAGTTGAATCGAAAAAAAAAATATGTGCCATTGCTTTTCTGTCAGCGTGAACATTGTTCCCAGCCGCAATGTGAAGCAAGATTACAATTTCAGCTTTTTAATTTCTCTTGACATCACTTTGGTGCTTGAAAAAGTTTAACTCACCTGCAAACAAAAACAAACCCAAACAATTTGAACATGCTCTAGATGTCTCGAGAATGATCGGGAAAACACATCGGAAATACTACAGTAGCCATCATTGCATATACATTAACATTTGTATAGAATGGCATCAAATGCAAAAGACACATCGTCATAGCCTTTGTTCTTGGCCGATTGATTCCCATGTTCACTTTTTCAAGCACGAGTTCGCTAGATAACTTTCATTTTTGTCCGAACTTGTACAAATAGTTTCATAAATGTATCAGTTGGTTTCTGTGCAAGTTGTTGGGAAGGAACAGAAGACACTCGTGTTGACTTATACAACTACTTCTTTTTTCTCGAAAATAGTAATTAGGTCATGCTTTAACTGACTAAAGTAGAGTTAAATGCTTCTTTTGCACGCGATCAATAAAGTAGATGAAATATATTATTTATTTGTAAAAATGTTGTGCTTCCTTTAACACTATTCTTTTAAACGTTTGTCTGATTGTATCCATCGATGTAGTTTACACAGTTTGGCCACCGTTAAGTCATTTCACAAGGACTCCTGTTGTCCGGCGTACGGTAGAGACAATCGAGACTTGCTGGGAAATTTCCCTCCAGTAGTGAAAGAAATATCAAAATGCTGCAATATGACGACGGAAGTCACAATCGAACGCAGTGGAAAGTTGAGTACTGACAAACAAATGTAGACACAGTAATAGAAACATAATTGTGACCCGAAACTTTAAGTTGGCATAAAGAGTTTATTATTTACTACAGACACATGTAATGTAAATGTGTTCTGGCTATTGATTTTAAAAATAGAACTATGAAATGAAGAATTTACCAATTTAAATTCAAGGAAAATTTAATTTAAATTTTCCCCCAAAATATAAATATAGTATTTGCTGAGGATGATACTCATTGTTATCGGCATGTATTCCTACGCAATATACAGGCCCTTATTAAAAACACACAAATACATCTTTTTAGTTGATATTGTGCCTTTTGGTCAATTTATTATAGGTCCAAGCAATTAATTGATGTGTTTATATGATGGGTAACTATATGAGAAATACATATATGCTCGTATGGCTTTTAATAATTGTTTATAAACAGGTATATGGCTGGCGATGAGAGAACGGACGGATATATATATATATATATATATATATATATATATATATATATATATATATATATAAATATATATATATATATATATATATATATATATATATATATATATATATAAAATCAATAGCAGAGACTACTACTTGGGATACTTCGATTTAAGTCAAACTGCCAGAGGATGAAAACGTTAAAATAAATATAGGAATACAAAATATACTTTCCTCAAGTCTATTTACCCTCCGATATAAATAAAACCCCAGCAAAATGAAGTAAATTTAACACACAAAATGCATTCCATTTTATTGTTCAGTTTGATTAAGACATCGTTTGACGGAATGCAGTATTGTGGCTTAAACCGCAAACAAGTGAAGATATGTGAACAATATGCATTAGAGAATGATATCATCTATAATACACAAAAATCAGTATGCATGGTCTTTCAGACAATTTCTTTTAAATTATCATCACCTCCCTCTGTACATCTTAACGGCAATGCTCTTTCGTATGTCGACAGTTACATGTATTTGAGCCATATTTTGAAATCCAATCAGTCAGATAATGAAGATATGATGAGACATTATCGATATTTGTGTACTCGATATCGATATTTGTGTACTCGATATCGATATTTGTGTACTCGAACAAACATGCTTCTACGCAAATTTAAACCTTATTCATTGAGTATCAGAGTTAGATTATTCAAATCTTATTGCTGTACTATGTATTGTGCTCCACTGTGGACAACCTTTAGTGAAAATGTGAAAAGAAAACTAGTAATTGGTTATAATAATAGTCTTCGCTTTTTATTATGTCTTCCTAGATGGAACAGTGCCTCCAACATGTTTGTTAATTATAATGTATTAAGTTTTGAGGACGTAATGAGAAAGTATGTATATTCAACGATATCAAGACTTTCTAATAGTGAGAACTGTATATTGAAATCACTTTGGAAATATGACATTCATTTAAATTCTCACATTGTTAGTAGATGGAACCAATTACTATTTAAATGTGTCACTTAATTTCATTTTTTAACAATGTATGGCGGAAATAAGTGTTGTAAATGTATCTGAATATATATATATATATATATATATATATATATATATATATATATATATATATATATATATATATATATATATATATATATATATATATATATATATGTATGTGTGTGTGTGTGTGTGTGTGTGTTCTTGTATGTTACAATGTTTTACTCTATATCCGTATTTTAATTTAAATGTATGGACTATTCAGTCTGAAATAAAGAATTCTTTTCTTATCTTATCTTAATAATAATATCTTAATAATAATAATGATGATGATGATGATAATAATAATAATAATAATAATAATAATAATAATAATAATAATAATAATAATAATAATAATAATAATAATAATGATAATAATAATAATGATGATGATGATAATAATAATAATAAGAAGAAGAAGAAGAATGATGATGATGATAATGATAATAATAATAATAATAATAATAATAATAATAATAATAATAATAATAATAATAATAATAATAATAATAATAATAATAATAATAATAATTCCAGCTGAGATGTTGGTCAATGTATATACCATGAAGTTTTTGGCTTTTGACAATAGATACGTCTAAGCCATCTAAAGTTGGAAGTAAGTCTATGTTAGACAAACGCTGCCTTGTTCCGATTATCATACATTACGTTTTCGTATGTATTTTGTTTTGATGACACCAAACTGAGATATTGTTGAGGTCGATTTGAAGTTTGTTTTTAATGGAGTCCATAATTTACCAGCTAATGCAATGTAGAATCGTCAGCAAAATGATCTGTGTTAATGTGCGCTTTATACAAGGCTAAGTCATTGATAAATGATAGTAGTAAAAGAAGATGTCCTAATATAGATCCTTGAGGAACACCACCTAAGACATGACTTGTTTCGGATATATATTTACCCGTGCAAACAACCTAGTGTCTGTTAGGAGGATACGACGTGAACCAGGCCGCTGAGTTTGGAAAAAAAAAAACTTAAAGGCTGAAAATGTTTAATGAGCACCGAATGGTTCACCAAATTAAATGCTTTAAAAAAAAAAAAAAATCAGTGAAGGTTGTGCCAGTTAAGTTGGCCTGATTGTACTGCTAGACATGAATGATTCGAAAACTTGACTGTGATTTATGGAGGAGTTGGTACTTGTCAGGATATCTGAAAATATGTTTGCTTACCTTTTTTTTTTTTTTTCTCAATATTTTATGAAAGTACAGATAGAACAGATATAGGTCGAAATTTTTCCTTACAAATTGTCAACACTTTTGCTGACTTGAATGACTCCGGGAATTTTCAGCAAGTGTGACTACAGTTAATTATTTCTTTCAACAACTGTTAGATTGATAAAGTCGACATTTTTAGAGTTTGGGGGTGAATTCCATCTAGACCAGCTGATTTGTTTGTGTCAAATTTATTACGATTATCAACAGTGTTATTCATTGTTGTTAAGAGAATGTTGAAACTAACATGATCGGTTACCCTTTCATTTACGAATTGACTAAGTCTGTCTAAATTAGGCTCTGTAAGATTAGAGCTGTCAAGGGTTTGGGATATATTAGTATTTAAAAAAAACCCAGGGTCAATTGGTTTGCAATATCGAGGTCATCATTATAAGTAGTGCCATCAACTATAATTTCAGACAGAGCCTGAGATGTGGGTTTCGTTGAAGTTAGATTTTGCAAATGATTCCAGATGGATCTGTTATCGAAGTTTGATGTGATGGTTTGTTTGAAAAAGGAGCATTTGTGTTTTACAATGAATGATTTGACTGTTTTGCAACGATTGATTTTACGTTGTTTTACAATGAGTAATTTGACTTTGTTTTACAATGAGCGATTTGACTTTATTTTACAATGAGTGATTTGACTTTGTTTTGCAATGTGTGATTTGACTTCGTTTTGTAATGAGTGATTTGACTTTGTTTACAAAAGTGATTTAACTTTGTTTAACAATGATTGATTTGACTGTTTAACAATGAGTGTCAGTGATTTGACTTTGTTTTACAATGGGTACTTTGACTTTGTTTTACGATGAGTGATTCTTTGTTTTGCAACGATTGATTTAACCTTCCTTTACAATGAGGGATTTCACTTTGTTTTACAATGAGTGATTTGACTTTGGTTTACAATGAGTGTATGGAGTGTCCAGGGAGGGGTAGCACTTCTGGTTGGGGGAAGCAGTCGCACTCCTTTGGGGGTAGCTCGCCCACTTTTGGTCCCCACTTGGCACTTAACTCTCACCTGTGGCTCCAAGAAGTTGTGGCATGCACAGCGACCACACCTCGGAAAATGGCCTCGATTGGCCGGCTAAACCAGGTTGAGGGTAGCCGATGGGTCTCAAACCCTCGGTGAGTTAGGCATTGTCTACCTAGCATGTGAAGACTGGATTCGCAGCCTGCGCGGAGAAAGCATCAGCTGGTCAACGGGCAGAAAATTTACTCCTAGCAAAGCGCCCTGGAGCGCTAAGAGCGCGACGAGACACGTAGAACGTGCTGGTCATCCACTACACTCAACTTCTTCTCCGGCCGTCTCAACCTTGTCATGCTGCTGAACTCAGATGGTTTTGGGCAAGAGAGTGAGATCGATGAACTGTGTAACTCTTCCTCACTTAAAACGAGGTCACCATGCAAGTCACTTTTGGCATTCACTCATTCCATTTTATCAACCACCAAATTCCTGTGGCGACAGGCTAGCGACGAAGCGGTAGGCGTGGATACACTGGCAGCCGTAGCCGCAAACCTGCACACAGGCGGCTCAGGCTATTAGGGTCATTCACCACTGACACGGAGCAGCAGTAGAGTTCGGCATCCCCCTGAGCGACTGAGCAGCCCTCTTCAGGAATGCCCAGCTCAACTGCTTGCAATGAGGAAGGGGTTAGAAAAGGTGCCCTAAACATTGCCTGCTCAAAGCCCCCTAGTCAGCTTATCGCGTTTGCTACAGTGGTCGAAAAAAAAAGTAAAAATAAAAAGAAGACGAGTATTGTTCCTCTCATTCTTAGCGCATGGAATGTGCGCTCCCTACTGGATCGAGATGACACGGAAAGACTCCAGAGGAACGGAACTTGCCAGGTATAATTTGGACATTGCTGCCTTGAACGAGACTCAGCTTGCAGGAGAAGGTGAGCTATGTGAAAGGGGCTCAGGACACACTCTCTGTTGGAGCGGCCGAGGAAACGAAGAGCACCGTGAGGCTGGTGTCGGCTTTGCAGTAAAGACAACACTAATTAGCAAACTGGCTGGACCTCCCAAGGGAGTAAACGATAGACTTATATCCATGAACCACCCACTCTTGTCTGGAGGAAAACACTTAAACATCAACAGTTGCTCCACTCCAGCCATGACCAACCCGGATGAAGTGAAGGCCAAGTTTTATGAGGATCTTCACTCCGTAAATTTTGATGTTCCTTTGGCAAATAAGCTCGTCATTCTTGGCGACTTCAGTGGAAGAGATGGCTGTGATGACATTGCCTAGGATGGAGTTCTAGGAAAGCACGGAGTTGGTTACTGTAACAGCAATGGCCTTCTCCTGTTCCAGACATGTGCCGAGCATGAACTGCTGATCACCAACACAGTCTTCCGCCTCCCTATCTGTAACTGAACATAATGGATGCACCCTCGCTCTAAGCACTGGCATCTCATCGACTATGTAATTGTCAGGAAGAGGGACAGGCAGGATGTGTATGTGTGACGATGTCCTTGTGTGGCACTGACTGCTGGAAAGACCACCGCCTCGTCATCATCAAGCTCAACATCCGCATTCAGCCTAAAAGATGCCCACAGGGAGAGCAAAAAGACTGAACACCACTAAGCTGAAACACTGTAGTACCAAACAGTCCCTGGTAGATGCCCTGAAAGAACGTCTGAAATCCACCCCTCAGGCAAACCAGAATGTGGCGACCGCATGGACGCCATTAAGCGAGCTGGTCTACACCACGGCTTCGGAAATCCTAGGACCCTCAAATAGAAAGCACCAAGACTGGTTTGATGAGAACTGCGTTTATATCAAGCCATTGCTGCATGAGAAACGCCGCCTCCACCAAATCTACCTTAACAACCCCAATTCCACCTCCAGTAAACATGCATTCATAAACATACGCAGCAAAACTCTGTAAGATGCGAGATACTTGGCTTAGCAATAAAGCTGATGAGATACAATGCTACGCAGACAAGCATGACAAGAAAAACTTCTACAATGCCCTGAAAGAAGTTTTTGGACCTACATCCTCTGGAACATCACCCCTTCTCAGCGTAGATGTTAAAACTCTAATGACTGACAAAGAGAAGATTCTTGAACGATGGGCAGAACAATTTGACAGTGTCTTGAATCGCTCTTCAACCATAATCGATGAAACCATCAAACGTCTCCCTCAATTACCCATCAACGAAGCACTGGATGACACTCCAATCTTGTTTGAGACACAGAAAGCGATTCATCTGCTCTCCAGTGGCAAAGCTACAGCTCAGATGCCATCTCAGCAGAAGTCTATAAGGAAGGGGGTACAGCCATGATTAAAAGGCTCCATGAACTGTTTTTACAGATTTATTAGCAAGAGACAATCTCGCAGAAATTCAAAGATGCTTCCTTAATCCACCTGTACAAACGCAAAGGAAACGGACAGGCCTGCGACAACCATCGGGGGTATTTCCTTGCTCTCAATCGCAGGAAAGATACTCGACAGAATCCTACTGAACCGCTTCACTATGCACCTTGATCAGGGACTTCTGCCAGAAAGCCAGTGTGGGTTCCGGACAAATCGTGTGACTATTGACATGGTGTTTGCTACAAAGCAACTACAAGAGAAATGTCAAGAGCAAAACTCTGACCTTTTCTCCATCTACATCGACTTGACAATTTTTTTTTTTTGATACCGTCAGCAGAGAAGGATTATGGAAGGTGATGGCCAAGTATGGATGTCCAAAACATTTATATCCATGGTTCAGCAATTCCAAGACGGCATGCAGGCGCGAGTCTAGGAAAATGGAGTGTCATCTGAACCATTCCCAGTAACCAATGGTGTCAAACAGGATTGTGTTCTGGCACCACCAACACTGTTCAGTCTTTTCTTCATTGCTATGTTGACTGAGATGTTGGAGTCGGCACCAGGTACCGTACAGACGGAAAACTGTTCAATCCCAGGAGGCTACACGCGAAAACCATGGTTATGACAGACAACATCAGGGAGTTCTTATTTGCTGATGATTGCACCGTCAATGCTGGCTAAGAAGCAGACCTACAACGCAGCATTGACAAGTTCTCCAGTTCCTGCACAAGCTTTGGGATCATCATCAATAATAAAAAGACTGAAGTACTGCATCAGCCAGCCCAGGGAAAGCCCTATACTGAGCCAAACATCACCATCAACAGCACAAAAACTCAACGTAGTGAATTATTTTACCTACTTTGGCACCACACGTTCACGGAGTGTCACCATTGACGACGAGGTGAACATCCGCATTGCCAGAACCAACGCAACTTTTGGCAGATTGTATGAGAATGTCTGGAATAGAAGAGGTATCAGTATTGCGACCAAACTAAAGGTCTACAGTGCAGTTGTACTCCCCGCATTACTCTACGCATGCGAAACGTGGAAAGTTTATCAACGCCATACCAGGAAGCCTAACCAATTTCATACCATAAGCCTCAGAAAAATAATCAACATCAAATGGCAGAACAAAGTCCCAGACATTGAGGTACTCGCCCAAGCAGGTCTTCCCAGCATTCACACTATCCTGATGCAGTCCCAGCTACTCTGGGCGGGACATGTTATACGCATGCCAGATCACCGGCTACCTAAGAGACTCTTCTATGGCGAGCTTTAGCAAGGACAGCGATCCCACGGAGGTCAGAAGAAACGCTTGAAAGACAATATGAAAGCTGCATTGAAAGCGTTCAACATAAACCCTGACTGATGGGAGCAAACAGCTAGTGATCGAGTCACTTTGCGTTTTTACCTGAATCAAGGCTCCAAGCTGTGTGAATCGAGCAGGATAGCAGCTGCAGAGATGAAGAGGCAAGTAAGAAAAGCACGTGACAGTAACCCTCCTAGAGATGTCCCACTCATCCCTTTTGCAACCGAACCTCCTGTGCAAGGATTGGCCTTATCAGCCACCTGCGTAAGCACAGAACATAACCAGCCCCTCCAACTAACGGATGACTAGTGGTCTTCGTCGACTCGACGGACGAACAACAAATAATGAGTGATTTAACTGTTTTACAATAAGTGATTTGACTTTCGTTTGCAATGATTGATTTAACCTTGCTTTACAATTAGTGTTTTGACTTTGCTTTACAATGAGTTATTTGACTGTTTTGCAATGAATGATTTGACTTTAACAATGAGTGATTTGATTTCATTTTGCAAGGAGTGATTTAACCTTGCCTTATAATGAGTGATTTGACTTTGCTTTACAATGAGGGATTAAACTTTACAATGAGTGATTTGACTTTGTTCCGCCACAAACAACAGTTTGTAGATTTTTATAATTATGAAGTAGTTTCGTTTGCGTTGTGCCTCTAATTTCATTGTTGTACCATTTATGTTAAGAGTGTTTCATTCTTTTTTGGCACTTATGGGAGCATATCTATTTAAGATAGTACGAAAACAGTAGTTCCGTATAGAAAAGTCATAAAAGGGTTTATGTTACTGAAAGTTATTGAATCAATGTTTTGTGATAATTTGGTGAAAAATTAATTTTCAGCAAAGTTTTTTTAAAAAAAAACATCTGTATTGCATAAAAGGAACGGAAGTTGTTTTGTTTGTTTGCTTACGGGTTGCACATGAGGTTAGTGATTGCTAATAGTAGGAAGGGTAGTGTAGATGTGGTGGATCTGAGAAGTACATACTGTTGCTCTTGTTGGAGCATTTATTACCTGTGTAAAATCGCGAAGTTGTATCATATGCAGCCATTTAGTGTTGGTATCAGGGTTGTATCATATGTAACCATTTAGTGTTGGTATCAGGGTTGTATCATATGTAGCAATTTAGTGTTAGTATCAGAGTTGTATCATATGTAGCAATTTAGTGTTAGTATCAGAGTTGTATCGTATGTAGCCATTTAGTGTTAGTATCAGAGTTGTATCATATATAGCCATTTAGTGTTAGTATCAGAGTTGTATCATATGTAGCCATTTAGTGTTAGCGTCAGAGTTGTATCGTATGTAGCCATTTAGTGTTAGTATCAGAGTTGTATCATATGTAGCCATTTAGTGTTAGTATCAGAGTTGTGTCATATATAGCAATTTAGTGTTAGTATCAGAGTTGTATCGTATGTAGCCATTTAGTGTTAGTATCAGAGTTGTATCGTATGTAGCCATTTAGTGTTAGTATCAGAGTTGTATCATATGTAGCCATTTAGTGTTAGTATCAGAGTTGTATCATATGTAGCCATTTAGTGTTAGTATCAGAGTTGTATCATATGTAGCCATTTAGTGTTAGTATCAGAGTTGTATCATATGCAGCCATTTAGTGTTATTATCAGAGAGAAAATCGGTTTTAAAGTCTTACATGACAATTGCTTCATTGTCGGGAGATAAAACAGCCTCTAACTCCTATTCAAATTGGTCAGTCCATTAAGAGAGGGAGTTGGGAGGGGTGGCGAAAAGCAGCGCAGATATAGAAAATTTGACTATTAAGGAAATTTAACTCGATCCATATTGATTCTATAGTAGACATTTCAAAATCTGTTCTCTTTTATATTGAATTGTTTGAAACGTACATGGCAATCCCTCAACGTGTAAGGGTCTTCTCACATCATATTAGCGTGTGAGGGTCTTCTCCCAACATATTCCAGCGATTTTCACTTTTACACTTTATGTTCCCAGCAAAGTATTTCCGAAACGGAATTTGATATGTCCTGAGAATCATAAACCATCCGAAGAAATATAGCTGGACAAAACTAATAACTTGTTTATAATCTCACAAATGATGATTTCGGTCCTTTCGGAATGACGGTAAATAATATCATAAATCAGGTCAAATCTTTGCTATCTTAAATATGCACGACCGTCTGGCGAGTTCAGACGTACTAAAACATTTTGTTTACATATTTTCTCTGTTCGCCGATGAGATTGCTTAACAGCTGTAAATTTTCTCTACTTGCGAAATGTTTGCAATCAATCAAAGCCTATCGTAAAAGATATCCGTTGGTTAGGTGGGTCCAGATAGGAAGTTTATAGCCTCTTTATTGGTATTCATATCAGAATATATTTAACTGTCGACACTTTATTGTCAATTAATGTCTCTACATACCTCACGCCGAATCCTAAAGTACTCTTCACTTCTGCGAAGTTCTTTCTTTCGTATTTGTTATGTAGGTAGGTAGGTAGGTAGGTAGGTAGGTAGGTAGGTAGGTAGGTAGGTAGGTAGGTAGGTAGGTATCACTTACGTGTATACAGTTTGATGTAAGATGTGCACTGAATACTTATCATACCTGTATTATTATTTTATACAGTATACCCAAGTTCCTCATCCTTGTCAGTGTTTCTTTGCTGTGATTTAAAAAATAACAGAGCAGTCATTTATTTTGCTTTACTATTGTCACATTCTGTGGCACCAAATTCCAACAATACCGTCTCTGTCTGTCTGTCTCTCTCTCATTAGAGAATTGGTGTAGGCAACGCAAAACACTAAGAGTGAGAAAACGCATTGTTTATACATTCCACCTGTTTAGCTATACATATATCAGTCTATCCATCAAACCAAACAACCTAAACACATTTTATATCTTCATAAAATGTCCATGTTCCTTTCGTTTAAAGGACATTGACACCTTGATATCTGACACTTTCTTAAAATTGCTTTGAGAGACGTATTTTACTTCAGTTAGCCAATGATAATGATCTTTCCGGATAAGTACCGATTTTAGGACCATACAATGTGTTTGAAAAAAAACAAACTTGGTACCAATAATAATGCTTTCAAACATTGAGGTCATTATTGTTTTGATAGATGAATAAGCATATCACGTGCCATATATACTATCCTACTGCAAACTGCAGATCTGGGTTTATGCATTTTCCTAAGATTAACCATTAGAGAAAGGAAACAACACACATCTTGATATGTTAGTGCTTTATGAGACGGAAGATCAGAGTCTATGTTTTTAATTAGACCTGGTTTGTAAGCGAGAATATAAAATATGCTAAATGTTCATCGCCAAACACGACCAGAATTTAAGTGTTCGATGAGGTTTATGAAATTTTCCTGAGTATTATTTGTTAACTTTCACTTGAATAATTATCAAGTATTGGATGAATAGTCAGCAGCTATCGGATGAATCGTTAACAACTATCGGATGAATCGTTAACAACTATCGGATGAATCGTTAACAACTATCGGGTGAATAGTTAATAACTGTTTGGAGATTTAAGAAATATTTGGCATGGATACAGCTTTATAAATTGTGGCTGATGCTACTAGAAGGTTACAAACATAATCTGGGTATAATAGGTCATACTTGGTGATAAGGATCTCTGTAGGATTAACGCGTTGGGAATTATTTCAGTATTATAAGCGTTCTAGAATCCCTTTGTGATACACGCATTTAGAATATTTTCATTGAACTGTCAATAACATTCATATGCATTTTCTCTCCAAGAATATCGTCTTGAACTTCTATTTGTTTTCTTTCTAGGAATAGGATAAATACTTGCACAAAAAAAACCACGTTGAATATAGCGACATGTGGACAGCAATCAAGAAATAATTTGCCATCTATTTTATCTGGGAACTTTTAGATCTCAAAATTTACATTTAAATTTAGTACACTATTTATTGTCTTCATGTGACAGTACGAAGGATGTATATTAGATATTATTATTATTATTATTATTATTATTATTATTATTATTATTATTATTATTATTATTATTATTATTATTATTATTATTATTATTATTATTATTTTGACTGTAGTTTTAACCTAGGTAACAAAAAGAATGAAAACCAACAAATGTAGTGAAATCAACAAATAAATCTATTTCTCTAAGTTATAAAGTTAAAATCTTAAGAGAAACAGTATTGTGAATTAAGTCCCAAATAAATGTTCTACAACAAGTTCAAACGTTTAGAATGTTCCGAATAAATTAAAATATTGTGTATGCTAATGTGCCGATCGATAGCCTTGGATTGTTTGATGTACCAACATGCTTGATATATCCAAATGATATAACATAGAATGTCTTTGAATGAATTCAGTGATCCCAAATTAGTGTTTTAGTTCAAAAGGTCAATAAGCATTTTATAATTCCAATGGATAATATTTAAATAAATGAATCCTGTCAAATAAGATCTGAATACAATTGAAAATAATTTCATAGACCGATATTAAGATAGGAATTAATAATGTTGTTTAACACAACCTCATATAAAGAAAAGATACAACATAATAACTAGGATAAATGTCGCGAGTTCCAAGCTTGTAAGGATAGATCTTGAAGTCAGTAAACACTTTGTGTACAACATATAGACATGGCAAAAGTCACCTATAGACATGGCAATAGTCACCTATAGACATGGCAATAGTCACATATAGACATGGCAAAAGTCACCTATAGACATAGCAATAGTCATCTATAGACATAGCAATAGTCACCTATAGACATGGCAATAGTCACATATAGACATGGCAAAAGTCACCTATAGACATAGCAATAGTCACCTATAGACATGGCAATAGTCAAAAAGACCAGTCCTTCAACGACAAGGTCAAACATACGATACAAATTAAATGTACGTAAGTGTGTGTGTGTGTGTGTGTGTGTGTGTGTGTGTGTGAGAGAGAGAGAGAGAGAGAGAGAGAGAGAGAGAGAGAGAGAGAGAGAGAGAGAGAGAGAGCTTGTACAAATCTAATATGGAACACGTGTAATCTATTGCAAAGTGATCGATTGTAAGAAAACGAAAGTATTTTCAGTTAACTGACTTTGACATATAATAGAAATATAGACAACGTTAGTTGACCAAAACACAATGCAAGTAAGATAGAAAAAAATGGGTCCGGACTAGATATTGCCTTATCAGATGATGGTAAATTAAAACAAGAAACCATTTAGAACGTGTTCTACTTCAAGCCAAAAGTGATCGTACACTAATGTGACATGTCAAAACCTGAAGCTTAATTAATACCGGTATGTTTAATCATACACTAATGCGACATGATAAAACTTGAATGAAACTCAATTAATGCACGTATGTTTAATTATACATTAATGCGACATGTTAAAACTTGAATGAAACTCAATTAATACACGTATGTTTAATTATACACTAATGCGACATGTTAAAACCTGAAGCTCAATTAATACAAGTATGTTTAATTATACACTAATATGACCTCATAATTTGCTAATATGGATTGAGATAGCTGAAGTTGTAATGCAAGAATTCAATTAGAAACAACGTATAATGAAATTGCAACAATAGTCACAATGTTAAAGAGGTCTTTGAAACTTAAAACAAAATCTTGAATTTAGATGTAAAAGCTCGTCATTAACTTTCAACTTGTGGGTTTCTTTGTTAGAGCCCGGTCATTAACTTACAACTTTGCTTAAGCTGTGAAAGCTTTCGTAACAGAAACACGAGATAATTATTACCTGCAAGAACTTTTCAAAGTTTACATTATCACATAAGAAATATAACTGATTTTATTAAATATTTCCCAAAGGATAAAAAGATGACAAAATCTGCCCATCAGCGATATTATCTTGGAATAATTTCTCTCATTGCATTAAACAAGCTGATGACTTAAATAAAATAAAAATAAAAGACGTAGTAGCTGAAGCAACAATTATTTACAAATCATTTTTGATCCAACCTAAACATTTCACTATTTTGGAAATATTGGAACTCATATACGTATTTATTCCAATGCCATAATAACTAAAGTCGCGAATTACTAATTGAGTGAAAACAAAGATCTAGTTTATTATCATGGTGGAAACAGAGATATACCATTTGGTCAAAACGGTAAATTATCTAAATTAGTTCAGACTTTTGTAAAGGAGACCAAATTATTTAGTTAATCAATCTAAAATAGAATACAGAACGAATCTACATATCTACATGTATTTCTCCCTTTATTTATAACCCACCCCACCCACACATATCTTAAATATACAAAATGTGTACCGCAATGTTTGTGGTTAATTATGACGTATCTATGTAAGGATGAGTACTAAGTTGGCAGAACTTGTTCAATACAATATGTTTTACACTAATGTAATATGGAAATGCACGTAGAAAAATCCACTTAAGCAGAACATATGCTCGTGATGTTTAACAGGCATCTAAAATCTTCCGCATATTGCCTTCTGTGTCGTGTCTTAAACAAGTACAAAAGAAATGTGCAGCTTCTATTAAATCAGTTCGAATGACCCAGATATTGGGCGAGAGAGAGAGAGAGAGAGAGAGAGAGAGAGAGAGAGAGAGAGAGAGAGAGAGAGAGAGAGAGAGAGAGAGAGAGAGAGATTTGCATCAGGTTTACAAAAATATATATTTATCACAAAAAGTATATATTAATTAAGTTTTGCAGGTAACAAAGTGCGAGGGATTAAAAAAACGTGAGCTATTCCACTCCACATCTTAACACGGGGTGAACAAAGACTGACACTTTAGCGGTAAAGACCATGAAATGTGACCCCTATGGTCGACCGATGGACGACCCCAAATGTAGGTCAGCAAAACACCATAATATTCCCTGATGACCCTGTTTATTACGTCAGTGGATTATATTCCGTATCTTATCTCTTCAACGACGAGAGTTGTCCTGCTGGTATTCTGTAGTAATGTGATCTTGACGGGTCCCCTCCTCTTCTTGATTATCGTTAAGATCGGAAACAACAGTTCGCTTGGTTAGCGTAGTTATTGCCGGGAGAGGGTGTCCCGGCTAATTAACTTAGAAAAGAAACAAGATAAACTATCAATGCTGCGACGAGAATAATAGGTGGTCTCTATTTAAATGACTGCAAAGGAGTAGTAGACGGTTTTGCGAAAGACAGCTATCGCCTGCGTATTTAATTCATTTCAGGTTGAATAATAAAATATGGGAACTGTGCCACATTTCGCATTACCTATTTTGTATTAGAGCTAATGTGTTTTGTGTTTAGGTTAAATGAAATTTATTGCGGAGTAATACTCTAGAGTTTGGTTACGAAAACTTGACTATTCAGTGTGGATCGACATGAAACATACTGAGAGAGAGAGAGAGAGAGTAGAGAGAGAGAGAGAGAGAGAGAGAGAGAGAGAGAGAGAGAGAGAGAGAGATGCCATTAGCTTTTTTACAAATATAGTCTTCCGTAAGTTATACCGGTGGTCATTAATATGGATATACGATCACGTGACCTTATGTGCCTTTGGATCGTAGTATTTCCTGTTCGTTTATTTACCACGCTTATAAAGCGCACTTTTGTTCCTATATTAAAAGCAATACCACTGCTGCCGCCAAAGCTGAAATAAATATCTTAAGTAAAACCTGGCTGCATACCTCACAGAACATGTAAAATAAATGTGGACAAACTGGACATGCACCACATAAATGTCCCAGAAACTTGGCAAATGCTGGAAGAATCGCAGCAACAAAAACAACATCTAAATGACAGATCGGAGAAACAACAACCCAGCCCTAAGATACTTTAGTAGAATAGGCAACCAAAGCGAAATTCAATTGCCGAAAAACAAACACAAAATCAGCCAGAAAAAAACGCCCAATTTAACAGCAGCAACAATAGAAAATAAGGAACAACTGTAACAAGTAACAACAAAGGCAACATTACTCCAAAACACAAATAAATAACATATAGATCCCAAACAACAAATACTAAAATCACAAGAGGCAATATCCAGAAGAATACAGCAAACAGAGGAACAAAATCAAATACAAGAACAACATCAGAAACAACAGAAAATAAGAAGTCCCAAAAAGAAAGAAGAACAACAGCAACAACCAAAACAACAAGAAGCTATCTCATCAGAAAGAAGACAAATGTAGACAATCCTCGATCTGGCAGCAAAAGGCACCAAACAAACAGAAACATCAGAGAGAAATTTGACCGACACATTTTACACTGATAGGGAAAAAAAAATTAGAATACAAAAAAGGAGTGAAGATAGATAAGAGAAAAACTAAAGAAGGAATAATTACCAGTTTCTTTCCTACTGCAAGAAGATGAAAATCTTGACGAACCATGATTTTAAATTTTTTTTTTACAATATAACACTTTCGAGAAACTTTACCAGAATAGAAAAATCTTTACATGTAAATTTTATTACATAATTTAGACAAACTTTACTATAATAGCGAAATCTGCACATGTAGGGCAAGAGGACCTCTCAAAATGGTCTGGAAAGATCAATCAGGGAGAGCACCCTAAAACAAAACAAAGAAAAATAAATGCGCTATTATATAGAATGTATTTCTGTCAATAAAACCCCTTATGTTTTCATTTATGCTACTCAGTTAATCAAATAGTCCAGTTTGTATTTTATTTATTTCTTAAGGATCTTTGTTATCTTATAATGTCAGTTAGATTATACTGAAAACTTCTTGTGCCAATATTTCGAATCTCTATTATTGGGGGGGGGCTTTTTCTTTGGATAATATTTTATATTATTTTTTCTCTGTCTCAGAGCTGAATTTAATGGGAAGCATTCTTTTTCAGATGACATAGTAATGACATGAAATACACAATACAATTCATCCCTTTAAACAGCCCAGTAGAATCAGATACTTGTAAATGATGCTGCATGAACAGTGTTAGGTAAATTGATGTTTTACATTATCTTTTCCCGAGTGAAAAACTCCAGTACAGACGTCGTGACATTAATTGGTCTGGAACAGCCGGCAAATAAAATACTTCATTAATTTTTTTGGTTAATATTTAATATAAGGAAGTGAGCAAAATCGATTTTGATTCACTTGTCTGAAAGTGGTACCTTGTAGAGCAGGTTGTTTGTTATCCAAATGAGATAAGTTCCAAGGGAATGCAAAGCTTTATAAAAGCGATTTGAAAACAGCCCTCAAATTACCAATGTGGATATATTCGGGTGATCTACAAATTATCTTTCAGTTAGAGATGTGGATATATTAGGGTGATTGGCAGATTACCACGCCATTAAAAACGTATGCCTATATCCTGATGATGGGCAAATTACCCTTCCGTTAGAGATGTACCTATGTTCGAGTGATGGATTGATATATCTCAATTCTGAGATATCCTTATGTTCTGGTAGTGGTCCGATTAATCGTTCCTAAGAACAAATGCTTATAATTGAGTGATTGGCAAGTTACTCATCCATGCAAAGCATGTAATCCAGTTACTTTACATAGCATGCCGGAAAGTTTTCATGAGACAGGAAATAATAAAACACATTTTTGCTTATGACTTCTTTAAATAATGATATTTACATTAACACACAAGCATCTGCTTTGCAGTTGTATGTGTATTGATGTGTGTGTTTGTGTGTGTGTGTGTGTGTGTGTGTGTGTGTGTGTGTGTGTGTGTGTGTGTGTGTGTGTGTGTGTGTGTAAGTTCACAGAGCTGTTACTACTCAGTGCCGGATTACCAAATAGGCAAAGTAGGCACCGGCCTATGGGCCCCACGCCTTTTGTCGGTTGATAAAATTAAGAACGTACTTGGAGATAATTTGCGGGGGGGGGGGCTAGATTTCGGCTGCCTAGGGCTGCCTTAGGGGTCTCCACAGGGTTTAATCGGGCACTGTTACTACGGAATTGTTTTAAATCACAATAGCATAAATGCACTGTGCATTTCCATCACAATATCGAGAATAAATGTCGAGGTATTCCAAAAATAGAATAAACACGTGTAAGATAACGCAAAAACAGGAAATGGTAATCAACGGATGATTGAAAACAATTCGCACGAAGATCAGTCACCTGGAGAACGTCACGTGGTGGGGATGATAAAGATGTGTATTGAAAACATAAACATGAAATAAAATCTTATAAAAGATGTTTGCAAGTTCCATCCACTTTAGGAAAATTAATATTAAAGTCTGAGTCAATAAAATTTTAATTTTTGTATCACTTAAAAAAGCAGTTGTTGTTCTTTACTAAACAAAGTTCGCTTCATTATGAAAGAGATAGAGAGAGGGGGATACACACATAAAAATACAAACCGTTATGAGTAATTTTTGTAAGCAATGAGGATAACAATAGCTACTGCTCAAAAATGAAAGCCTACCGTTCAATTTTAGTTCTCTAGTGGGAAACAGAAGTGGGAATAGGCAAGAACAACGATAGCGAAACATGACAAGCGTTTCTGATCCACCGTGATATTTCAGGGGGGGGGGCACGAGATCAACTCAAGTTGTTAATGCGAGCACACACAGCATGAGATACCACATGGACACGCGTCCAAAATAGAACACAAAACGTGTCAATAATGGCAGAAAGGAACACGAGTGCATTTGTTTAGGAATAAGTTCTAAAGAGTACGATTACAGAATGCTGTGACTAGTTAAAAGAGTACATTTCTAAATAAAACGTGCCTTCAATGATCTCTCCTTAAGAATATTGTTGTCTCATTATTTTGCAAGGTTTCCTTCCTATACAGGTGTAATAGAAGTATAATCCCCCACCCCCGCTGCAAAACATTCCATATGAAAGTCATGAACTAAAACAAGATAGATTTGAAGTATTCAGGTATACTGGATCTGACCTTGACCTTTAGCAGATTTCTGGCACTTTTCTTAACTGCTATGCTAGCTTCCCAACCTGACACTGCTACAGACCTGTTTGAAAATGGCAACAAAGTTTTAAAAAGTATAACTCAATAATATAAATCAATAATAATAGTAATAGTAATAATAATAGCTTCCATATAAATTTACACCATTAAACAATATAAATATAAAATTCAGTATTAATTAACAACATTCTAATATTTATAGAGTCTAGCATTTGTTAAATTAGACCTTACAATCAATGTCATGGTATTCGTTTATTAAACCTTACGATCAATGATGTAGCATTCGTTAAATCAAACCATGCGATCAGTGCATTAAAATTCGTTAAATCACACCTCATCGTCAATGTTTTGCATTCGTTAAGTCAGACCTTACCCTCAGTTATATTCGTTAAATCAGACCTTACGATAAAATCCTGGCATTCCTTCAATAAATCCTTACGATCAATGTCCTGACTTTCGTTAAATCAACCCTTGCAATCAATTATAACGACTCCATAGTCTTAAATCAAATAATAAAAAGAGCAATAGAAAACAAGATTTGTGAAATTCAACAAATAATGTATTTCCAGTGAATACAAAGTAAACACTTACAAAGAACTTACAGATTGCGAATTAAATCCCCAATAGTCCAAAACGTTATATCACCAGTCTTAATGAATAAATTTCTAATTGAATTCCAGTGTTTAAAAAAATCCAGCACTGAAAGTGTTTATGTGCATGTAGTCTTGAATGTACTGATGTACCAGCGGCCTGAAGAGTGATGATGTCTTCCAATTAATCGCAATAATATAATCCAAGACATCTATGAATTTTCTATAATTCCAAATGAATGTTTCTCTCTGGATATTATTTAATAGTTATTGGTAATTCGTATTCTAATTTGTCAAAAATCTGCTACTAAAATTACAATAAAGAACATCAGATAGGTACGACAGGTTGTTCATGGTGGATTCTAATATCCTAGACATAGACCCAAAATAAACATGTCTATCTTTCTGGATAATATTCTTAATATATAACCTATACTCCTATAGAAATATTAACTGTGTATTATTTGTGTACCAAAATAAGTTGCTAGTCATGTACATTATGAACTTGACTTTGAACAAGGTTAAATCCAAAAACAATTACACATTAAGTTATATGAAAATGACATTTTCGTACTGTAATTTATGTTAGTTAATATGCAAAAGTCAGTTTCATCCTGTAATTTATATTTTTTAATATGGGGATGACAATATTTGATAAGAGCTTATCAAAAAGAACATAAACTGTAATAAATCTTAAATAAAATAACAATCAACATTTGAAAATAGTTGTGTTTAAAGAAAGAAAATGTTATTTTATGATAATGAGAAGTAATGGACATCTAACGGATGATCCATGAAATGTTTGTCCTAATTATTTTGTTTGTCTGGGTTGAACGCAAAGGACAATATGCATGACATTTGCATACGAAGTTATATGGTTAAGAAAAGTGACTTTTGTCAAGAAATCAAATATGTTCTCGACTGCGGTTTTATTATTTGAAAACTCGGTCAAAAATTTAGTTTTCATTCAACACACGCCTATTTATGAAGAAATATAAATGGTAGTATCATTATAGCACGCGTACGACGTTACAGTAGACAGTGGTTATGGCAGAACCAAAATAAAAACCTCTAACAGACATTTTAATTGGTCGACAATTTTAGGACAAAATCGGACCTTATTGTCCGTTTAAGTTTCTACAATGAACATAACGTGTCAAAACTTGTTTAGAGGTGAGATGCCCACGCAACAGGAGTCTTATATGGTGTTCATGTACATAATTGCCATAAAATTTTAGATGTAAGTCGTAGCCCGGTCGCATTATAACTGTTTTCCTTCAACGAACCTCACGACAATAGGGGATTAACACGTAATAAAACGATATCTGCAAATTGGTCGGGAGAGGTTAAGGACCTATTATGTAATTTTTCCCGCGTTTTCTGAAACTTCTATGTGCATCGACTGGTTCCTGTCTTTCAGTAGGGTTAATTAACCCTATGAACCAGTCTGGATAAGTGGAGCGCATTGCGACTAGGTCATTGATTTACCATAGATGACAATACGTCTGCTTAAATTGTTCACTTACTCTTCGAATATTGAAAGAAGCAAAAATAATCTGTCTACATGAAACTATTTTAAAGTAGCTATAGTTAAGCATGCTGTTCTTTATGTCTTGAAGAATTTTGTTGTGTGAATATCCAATCGAGATAACCTTAAAGGTTCTTTGTTGTTGTTGTTTGTACGGAATAAAACGGTATCACGTTACATTCGTGTTGAAATTTTCGCGAGAACGAGGTTTCCATGGCTACCAGTACAACATAGTTCTATATGATGTTCAGGGTGGTCTAAATCTGTTAGACCTAAGTGTGCCAAGAGATTTTTTTTACAGATTAAAATATGTCACAATTTTTAAAAAAAATAATAATAATAAAAAAACAAGACAAAAACAAAACCAAAAACAGCTCCATTACAATCTCAAACAGAACTTAAATACAGAAATTAAGATACATTTATTAATTGATATTTGTACATTTTAAACATCATTTATTGTAGAAACACACACTTACATAACCTTAATAGTCGACATAAAAGATATAATGCAAAAGAATGTTTACAATATTTTCATGAGAAATATACAATGCAAGAGAGTGTATACAATATTGTCATAAGAAAGATACAATACAAGAGAGTGTATACAATATTGTCATAAGAAAGATACAATGCCAGAGAGTGTATACAATTTGTCATAAGAAAGATACAATGCAAGAGAGTGTATACAATTTGTCATAAGAAAGATATAATGCAAGAGAGTGTATACAATTTGTCATAAGAAAGATATAATACAAGAGAGTGTATACAATATTGTCATAAGAAAGATATAATGCAAGAGAGTGTATACAATTTGTCATAAGAAAGATACTATGCAAGAGAGTGTATACAATATTGTCATAAGAAAGATATAATACAAGAGAGTGTATACAATATTATTATAAGAAAGATATAATGCAAGAGAGTGTATACAATTTGTCATAAGAAAGATACAATGCAAGAGAGTGTATACAATATTGTCATAAGAAAGATATAATACAAAAGAGTTTATAAAATATTGTCATAAATTACTGCCGTTTCACCTCTGACCGCATATATTCGAGTCTCTGATTTGGCCATGTAGGTATGTGAGACGTCTTGCCATTAGCTTCCCGTGGGGCGGTGGTTCTTACCGTGGTTTTTCTGCATTCGTTTTCCACTAGTTATAAGGTTCACCAAATATAGCCTATCATGTGCAGAAAAATGGTGTTTAAGCCCACAACAACATCGTTATCAAGTTAAAGGAGCTAGAATATTCAAACCTCATTGATAAGCACGTATCCACAGATTTTGTTTCTCACCAGTGTGTAGCTAATGCCAAGATAAATACAGCTACATTAAAAATAACTTTATTGTGACATGCATAGCAGCGCGTCTTCCTCACAAGGCCTTTTTTTCAACATTATTTTAAAACGAAACTGCTCTGACATTCTGTAATATCATGTGAAGAAAGAAAATGACTTAAAAATAAATATCGTATATAAACAGTCTTAAGCACAATATCGTAACCTAATGACATGTGATAAACCGTCGTGTTCCTAGGTAAGTGGTCTTATTTTGATGACATTAACTGCTTTTCCAGTACATTATATGCAAGAGACACAAATTATAAAAAAAAATTCCATCATCGAGACTTTCATTCGTCGTTGTCAGACATCCCCTCATACACATACAAATAACTGACAATGCTGTCTATATAATAGCACAATCAATTAGAAATATATACTCTTGATGATGATTGGTAAAAAATATATTGTCCACTAGTGAATTTGATGATTAAAGTCTAAGAAAAGTGAATCATAATTACATAAATATTACAGATGACGACTTAAAGATTGAATAAAAGGTGGATTTTGTACACCGTATTTAAAGTGGGTTTTTTGTACAACATACTAAAAGGCGCACGTGCACACCATACTGAAAGGAGGATGTTGTACACGACACCAAGAAGTGGATTCTGTACAATGTACGAAGAGGTGGATCTTGTACACCGTATGAAAATATGGATTTTGTATGCCATATTAAAAGGTTGATTTTGTACACCGTACTAAAAACAGAATTTTTGTACGCCGCAGATTAAAGGTGGATTTTGTACATCGTACAGAAAGGTAGATTTCGTACACAGCTCTTAAAGGTGGATTTTGTACACCGCACTGAAAGGAAGGTTTTGTACACCGCATATTAAAGGTGGATTTAAAGGAAGACTTCGTACACAGTACTAAAAAATGGATGTTGTACACCATACTGAAAGAAAGATTTCGTACACAGCATTAGAAGGTGGATTTTGTACACCATACTTGTAAAAATATTGATTTTGAACACTGAATTAAACGTTAGATTTTGTACACGGTACTGTACTTTTTTTACCTGCACATTTTGTAATAATTTGTGTTACACTTCTTCATTTATAAAAAGAAAAAATCTCATACTAAAGTAATAATACTCCCATCACCATCCCTACAGGTATTATTATCAGCAGAATTATCTCCACTATTATTACAGTCATTATCTTATCTATCATCACGATATTAGATCTACTTCTTTCATCACCTTTAGCATTAATATTATCAAAACGAGTACCTTTATTATTATCATTACAATTAACCTTGCCCTCTTTACAACAAGGACCAATATTATCATTCTAAAACTACTGTTATCAGCACAATTAAGACTACTTTTATTAACACGATCATCTCTTTTATTATTATTATTATTATTATTATTATTATTATTATTATTGTTATTATTATTATTATTATTATTATTATTATTATTATTATTATTATTATTATTATTATTATTATTATTATTATTATTATTATTATTATTATTATTATTATTATTATTAAATCTTAGTCCCACCACAACAATTACTTGCACTGTTTTCACAGAACAACAACAGTCAGTAAGGAATACATTTTATTTTAGTTCCTTGGTAGCGAAAGATTTTAGAATATAAAGAATTCACAAGACTGGCAATGAAATCTAATCTAAAGATTGCATAAAAGTACACTAGCGTTTATTTAGGTAAAAACAAAAAAATTAATCAATGTATTTTAAAACATACAGCATTTCTGAAATATATTGTCATATTTATGAATACAAAAATTTGTTTAATTTTGAGAATCAAACAAATAAAAACAAATAAATTGAGAATGAAAAGTATACATTTTAAATTAAAAATTAACTTTTAATAATGAATCTAGTATTTGACAATTAAATTTTAATCCAAGCTAACAGATAAGCTCTCTAAATCCTTATCAGCAGTTGACAGGTAAACTCTTTAAAATTGTACCTAACTATTGATAGGCAAACATTTAAAATCCTACCTAACTGTTGACAGGTAAACAGTTAAACATCCTGGATAACATTTAACAGATAAACATTGTTAAAATCCTAGCTTACAGTTGCCAGGTAAACATTTTGAAATAACAGATGAACATTTAAAAATCTATGCTAACTGTTGACAGGTGAACATTTAAAAATCCTAGCTAACATGTAAAAGATACACATTTTGGCAATTTTCATTATTCCGTCTTTATTTTGATCTGTATGACGTCGCTATTATGATATAGGTTTAATAATAATAATAATAATAATAATAATAATAATAATAATAATAATAATAATAATAATAATAATAATAATAATAATAATAATAATATGAAATCAACAAATAATTTTGATACCTAAAAGAAAAATTAACTGATTAAATTAGTCAGTTGTGCTACAAGTTGAGTCAATGTATCAGACTTTAAATACGGTAGCCTTTCTGACCGTAAGTTTAGTACGATTGCTTCTCATTTTGGAGCAAATACTAGGATTTTGTATTTCTTAATTTTTTTAATAGTTGTAACATAATGCTGCTTTTCGATGCTGAGAAAATGGGAACTATTTGCCGTATCCATGGACACACTGAGGTAGCGGACTCCTGTAGGCCTAGGAAGGTATTGAACCCGCGAACCTTGGATTAATAGTTAGATGTTCTACCAGATGAGTTACCGTTACTCCTCATAATAAGTAATATTATAAACGGCGTGTACTTTATTCTCTTTTTTATAACAAATTTTAAAGTACACCTAAGATGTTAGTTAGTTTCATACGCTCGCGCGTGTGTATGTGTATGCGTACGCGCATTTTTGTTTTCTCTACCTACGAGACACGTTGTGCAATGCAAAAATGGAATCGCGTTCGTACTAATCCTAACTGTGTAAAGTTTCGTTTCGCAATCGCCTCCGTTTCGAAACGTCGTCGTGCTGTTAGGCAGTCATTATCTGAATGAACTAGGTCGTTTTGTACGTTGTATACTCTGATCAAGAACAATGCCATTTCGTGACTCTCTCTCTCTCTCTCTCTCTCTCTCTCTCTCTCTCTCTCTCTCTCTCTCTCTCTCTCTCTCTCTCTCTGAATTTTTGTGCCGGAAGGAGGTCCATGGGGGTGACACCATGAGTTCCCGCACATGACTGTCTATAAAATCTGTGGCTTTTTGTGCAGGAAGGAAGTCCATGGGAGTGACACCATAAGTTACCGCACTGGGTGACACCAACCCCTAGTGACGCCACTGCTCTAGCTAGCTATAACTGAAACTGCAGGGGGTTGAATATATGTATGTAATAGTTATGAAAAGATGCCATAACATTTGTCACCGAATTAATTTATTCTTACTTTTATTGGATGTGATTTTGCAATTTACTTCAAATTTCGTGTCATTAAGTAAATACAAATTGTAATACATAGCTCTTTGAAACAACTGGAAATAAAATTATAAGGAAAGATTGAAAATGTTATCTTAGTTTCTGCCTTATTAATTAATTAATTTATTTAGTTAATTATGCAATTAAATATATGCATGTTGTATGTATGTATGTATGTATGTATGTATGTATGTATGTATGTATGTATGTATGTATGTATGTATGTATGTATGTATGTATGTATGTATGTATGTATGTATGTATGTATGTATGTATGTATGTATGTATGTATGTATGTATTGTTGCAAAGTTTTTTTTTCCTTTATTTACCGTAAGAAAGGTTCAGTAAATAACGTTTCGAAACAGAACAAATGAAAATTAGCAAACGTTGTTCCAAAATCGTTTAATTTTGACGACTTATAAAGTAATGAAAAAATAATATTTAAAGTTTCCGCTTTGAAGTTTTGAATAACGAAAAAACATTTTGGTAGGAAACTTAACGTTTGACTTGGATTAAAAGAAGAAAAAAAAATGATCAGTTATGAAACGGTACAGTGCCTCTGCTGACCAGGTATGTTAACCAAATATCCCAGCGATATTTCAGAACCAGGTAAGTGTTGTGAAACGGCATTGGTGAAGTAAGGCATAGAAACTAACACAACAGGAAAGGGAAATACAAGTTAAGGAACCAAAATTTAGATAAAATGGAATGAAGAATGAATGGAATGAAGAATATGAGAAATTTTAAAGGAGAAATAAGTTCAAATTCTTTTCTTTTTAAAATTATTTTTGGTTTTCTTTTCTTCAGGGAAATTACTCTTGAGACCAATAAGAGGTAAATACAAGGAACATAGACGTAAAAGCCTTTGAATTGAAATAACATGAGAAAAATACATCAAATAAATTGTGCAACAGGCTGGCAGCAGGAAGAATATATATATTTATAATTATATATATATATATATATATATATATATATATATATATATATATATATATATATATATATATATATATATATATATATAAATATATATATATATATATATATATATATATATATATATATATATATATATATATATATATATATATATATATATATATATATATATATATATATATATATATATATGTCTGTGTGTCTGTGTGTCTGTGTGTGTGTTCCAACTTTTCTGGAGTCTGAAAATAACAAATTCTTGAAGAGATTGTCTGGGATCCTATTTTCAGGCCTGTTATGTCTGTTCAATTGAGTCCTGATAGTTACAAATATATTCAGTATATAATTTGTACCCAGGCTTAAAACAATGTTTTATACAGCATTCAACTTTATATAATTTCTTTTAAAACCAAAAAAAGATTGGTGCATTATTCTTGTTAATATAGAAATGCGGATTTAAGCTTATGCTGAAAGAGCATTCATTTCAGACAAAAGGTTAAAGAAATTAAACATACAGCAAGACGTAATGTCCATTTATGCTACGTTGTTGAGCGTAACATTACACTTTCTCTTAACAAAGAAAAACTTCAAATTTCGAATCTCAAAGCAAAGTTTAAGTCATAAAATCTGATTAGATACTTTTTATACGTCATCAATATTCAGCATTAGAGAGAAATAGAACCAAGAAATTCCGAAAAGTCAAACTTTTTTTGTTTCTCACAATATATAAAGTTTCTAATTTTGATCTTATGCTGTGATTTTCGTCGTCAAAGGCTGAAGACTATCTTCATTCCTTCCGAGAAAACACAAGGGAGAAGAATTGCTATAAATATTTCAATCTTTGTTTTCCTTATTTGCAACTATATTTATTGATATTCATTTTTTATAGATCAAGGAAAGTTGTCATAACTTTCAAACCTTCAAATCTTTTTTTTCGAAATTCATTTATTATACATGTTTTTATTATACATGTTTTTATTATATATGTTTTATTATACATGTTCTATCTTTTAGTCCATGTGCACATTTGTAAGTATGCAACAATAGGTGCGAGAGTACCACATGTAAAATGACCCGAAAGTGCCAGTGGAATAGTTGGCATGCAGTCTGGTAATTTTCAACAGTGGCATTTCCTTCGAAAACTTAAACGGTGCAATGCCGATAAAAGTTTTATATCTTTATTTTTAACATTTTCGTGCGTTTTTTTTTAAATATTGTGAACTTTTAGATAATTTCTTTTCCTGCCGTCGACGTTACGGCCAGAACACTTTAGTGGTTCAAGTTACTGAGTAGAATAAAGGTGCTCCGAACAATACACAGGGAATATTAGACCCCAACAATATAATGATCGGTTTGGGGGTTACTTACAAATTCAATGATACACCATGAAGTCTATCATACAATTTGGATTATCTATCTATCTATCTATCTATCTATCTATCTATCTATCTACCTACCTACCTACCTACCTACCTACCCACCCACCCACCCACCCACCCATCCACCCACCCACCCATCCATCCATCCATCCATCCATCCATCCATCCATCCATCCATCCATCCATCCATCCATCCATCCATCTATCTATCTATCTATCTATCTATCTATCTATCTATCTATCTATCTATCTATCATGGTTTATCTATCTATCCTATTATATTTTATTCAGATAGTTCATAGACATAATCAAATACATTTACAGATAGCAACAAAATAAAACTAATTCAGTATCAACCGGATAGAGAGGAGAATAGTTGAAAAAAAATCAAGTAAGGCAAAGTTACCAAGTCAATTAATTCCAGCTTACGTATATTTCAGTTTTATTTAAAAAAGGAAATCGAAACAGATAGTTTTTAACTGTTTCATAAAAGATCCCCTTAAATTGCAAGTAAGATGTAAAAGAAAAGACACCTTTTCGACACATCGATTATTGTTGTGGTCTGCACTTTGCAGATCACTGACACCTCACCTTTATCAGATTGGGTTCGAGTCTAAGCTGCGTCAAAAAGAGTATGTGAGAAATCTTCCCTGGTTCTTCATCCATCAGATACACTGGCCGCTATGTATAGCCTATCATGTGCTGAAAATGTAGTTATACAGATTCACTGGCCGCTATGTGTAGCCTATCATGTGCTGAAAATATAGTTACACCCACAAAGCCAAGCCGGATGGTGGTGGCACAAAACTAATTGTAAAAAAGAATCTAAATATTCAAATGCAGAATCCGAACTAAAATGTATCTCTAGAACTCGTATCTTAGTATCCAAATTCAAATGTATCTCTAGAACTCGTATCTTAGTATCCAAATTCAAATGTATCTCTAGAACTCGTATCTTAGTATCCAAATTCAAATGTATCTCTAGAACTCGTATCTTAGTGTCCAAATTCAAATGTATCTCTAGAACTCGTATCTTAGTATCCAAATTCAAATGTATCTCTAGAACTCGTATCTTAGTATCCAAATTCAAATGTATCTCTAGAACTCGTATCTTAGTATCCAAATTCAAATGTATCTCTAGAACTCGTATCTTAGTATCCAAATTCAAATGTATCTCTAGAACTTGTATCTTAGTATCCAAATTCAAATGTATCTCTAGAACTAAGCGAAATGAAGAACAGGCAAGAGGTAATTAACATATTTTAATGTATTTACACTTGTAAGCCATTATTCTACTAATTAACATTTCTAAAGACCATCAAATTCTCTCTCTCTCTCTCTCTCTCTCTCTCTCTCTCTCTCTCTCTCTCTCTCTCTGTCATTATATGTATATATACATACATATATATATATATATATATATGTATATATACACATATATATATATATAACATATATATATATATATATATATATATATATATGTGCGAATTTTATGATAATTTTAGTATTCGTTTTTAACGGCACCTGAGCAGAATAGCAACTATATAACTACATGATGACAATAAAAATTTAAGTTCTAAAATGTAAGAAAGTTATATTAAAAAGAGGAAAAGATAATAATAACAATAATAATAATAATGATAATATTAATAATAATATATTATTATTATTATTATTATCATCATCATCATCATCATCATCATCATCATCATCATCATCATCCGATCATCATCAGTTTCATGGTCTACTCCTTCTTCTGACAATGATGATGTCATTATTCTGTCATTATTGTTGTTATTATTGTTGCTGTTGTCGTCATTGGTATTGATATTCAGGAGAGGCGATTAAGGACTGCAAAAAGTAATAGACGCTCTTTGTTGTACGAAAAATATTAATAACAAATATTGATATTGTAGGCATCATTTGTAACTCTTATAAGTTAGGCATATAATGAACTAAAGCCGTGGGTCCGAAACTTTTTCGGGCCACCACACCATGGTTATCTTCAGCGCCCTTCTCCCCCCACACCCTTACCACGTAACAAGCATTAATCTGCATTATAAAAGTCCCAAACACTATTAATTATGTTTAGGATGTATGTAAATAAAATCCTTTCAAAACTGGAGTTACTGATGTAAATAAAAGCACATCAGTCGCGTCTGTGTGTACTGATGTAAATAAAAACACATCAGTCGCGTCTGTGTGTACTGATGTAAATAAAAACACATCAGACCCGTCTATGTGTACTGATGTAAATAGAAACATATCAGATCCGTGTATGTGTACTGATGTAAATAAAAACACATCAGACCCGTCTATGTACATGTACTGATGTAAATAAAAACACATCCGACGCGTCTATGTGTACTGATGTAAATAAAAACCAATCAGATGCGTCTATGTGTACTGATGTAAATAAAAGCACATCCGACGCGTCTATGTGTACTGATGATGACAATAAAAAGTTAAGTTCTAAAATGTAAGAAAGTTAAAGCACATCAGACCCGTCTATGTGCACGAAGTTTTTCTTTTTGTTTCTATCATCCTTTAAGAAGTTGCATGCAGTGATTTCTATGGTTTATTAATTGACTGACACAATTTATGTCAGCTGGATTATGTAGATTCCAGTAATGATATAAAAAAGAAATGAAGGTCTACAGAGTCGTTCGCAATTATCGAACATACAACAAGTTGGGACGGACGGACAGACAGTATGTAAGGGTTTTCATAAAATGGTAGTAGATGCAAAGACAAGGTCTGACTGAAAAATGGCGCCTTACTCAACTGACAAACAAATAATATGAAAATATTCAATATTTTTAAACTGATGTTTAAATTTTTGACAGTTTCAAATCTCTACAAGAATGTCATATTCCCTGAATCTGAATCTCTGAGCATGCATATGTTTATATTCGTTGTTACGAGTAGATGGTTCTGAACTATTTAACAGAAGGAAGCAAAACCAACAAGTTTAGTAAAGTTAAGAAATAATTTATTTCTTTAATATGTAAAGTGGAAATTTAACAGAAACTTCCAGTATTGTGAATTTAATATTAAATAACCCTAAACGTCCTATTACAAGTCTTAAAGTATAAAATGTTCCGAATGAATGTCAATAGTCTTGAATGTAGTGATGTATCACAATAATATACTCCAGAATGTCTGCGAATGAGTCTTCAATAATCCCACAATTGTTCTTCCGCCTAAAAAGTCAAGGACCACATCATAATTTAAATTAAATATTTCAAATAAATAGTTCCTTTCAAATTATATTTGATATCAATTATAACATCTGAACATAGATTCCCCCAAGACTGACATTAAAAAAGAAATGACTAATTGTTTACTAAAACCTGTTTCTATTCAAACTGTCACCTGACCTATGACTCAACATGAGTACATGATTTTCTGAAATACTAATAATTTCTAATGGAATACTTTAACCAATTCGTAAACAAGGTCATGACGCGGACATAAATTCAAGGAAACATTTTTCACACAAAAATGACAGGATTCATGTAGACACAGACATGACAATAATCAGTTAGGCAAAAACTGCCTTCAATTACGGATAAATATCAAACCGAGTCGAGAAAATAATTTAAATGAAATATACATCACAGTGTATATATGCGTGTATGTCACGTCAGGGTGAGAAAAAGGTGTCTAAGCTGCTGGAACCAACGGAGCAACAAGTACAGTCTGTTGTTTGTATCTAATATTTAGTCTCCTGCGTGCATCGATCAATAGATTGCTGCATGCAATAACTGCTTGGTACTGGTTTGTATTTTAAAAAAAAAAACATTAAACAAATGCAATGAAAATTACACTAAAATTGGTCCTTAAATTTTTTTGTACTAATAGACAATAATGACCATTGGTAATAGTGACGACAACAACAATAATAACACCAAAAACAACAACAACAACAACAACAACAACAATAATAATAATAATAATAATAATAATAATAATAATAATAATAATAATAATAATAATAATAATAATAATCATCATCATCATCATCATCATCATCATCATCTTAAACGTTTTTTTTATATCATCAGCAGCAGCGATAGAATGTGTGTATGAATCACCTATCCTATTTCCTTGTGACCAATTATATTTTTGACACCTTATCCACACCCGACCCACCCACCTCAAAATAAATTGAAGTTTTTTTTGTAGGGTTTAGCGCCATTTTCAGCACAAGATAGGCTACGCATCGCAGCCAGTATAAATGGTGGAGGAAGAAGTCGGGAAAATCCCGGGGAAAAAAAAACGCTCACCCACGAGAATCTGTGCAAGCTTTCTCAAGTACTTACAGTGACTGAGCCTAAGACTCGGACCCACGCAGACGGAGGTCCGAAATGGTGAGTGCTTTAGACCACTCGGCCACTCGGAACCCCCAAAATTGAAGTAAAAATGCATATCATGAATACGTACGTTGAAACCGTGTGAAGACATGGCATATTTGAGAAAACATCGTGTGTAGCGTGAGCATAACGTGTGTAAATTAGCAAAAGATTACCGTGTATAACGTGAGCATAGCGTATGTAAATTTGCTAAAACTTATCGTGCACAACGTGAGCAATTCCGTGTGTAAATTTGCTAAAACTTATCGTGTATAACATGAGCAGACCGTGTGTAAACTTGCTTAAACGTATCTTACACAACGTGACTATACCGTGTGTAAATTTGCTAAAACTCATCGTGCATAACGTGTGTAAATTTACTAAAACTCATCGTGCATAACGTGAACATAACGTGTGTAAATTTGCTCAAACAGATAGTGTACATCACGTTTGTAAACTTGCTGGATACTTTGTCCCGAGTTAAATCGGTGACGTCGATGCTACAGAACTGATGCAGATGGTGCAAAAGGAAACAAAAAAAAAATCGGATCCGTCTGAAGAAAATACATGTACTTTCCCTCTTCCAAAATTAAATAACAAAATAAATAAAAAGTGAAACGTATTGGGCAAGTGCAAAACTAAAGGTTAGTCTTGCGTTGCATATTTGCATTAGTGCTTTATTTAGCAAGAGGTCACATAAGGAAGATAAATGCTCCCAAAGAGTCTCAGATTCATGTTTAATTAGTCTAGCTTTTCTTTCCAGGTATCCGTATTTTTTCTTTCTCTTGCTACATTTCGTTCAAAGAGTAAGTGGGTCAATGCATTGTCGTCATGGTTTTTACATTATTTAATCTCTGAATCTTCTCATCTAAACAAAGGAATTTATTTAAACATGTATCTCACAGCATGTGAAAAGTGGAAGAAATGTAATGGAAAAGGAAAGGAAATAGAATTAATAAACTCAAGAAGAAAAGTGTATACTTAGAAAATCAGATCAAAATTATAGCTATGTCATTTAACGATAGGGCAATAAATATAATCAGAAAAATTTAGAGTAATAAAGTGGCAAAGATATGCAACATAATATGCAATCCTCATCACAAGAATATCCAGCGTAATAATAAACCCTAAAACCTTCTAGGCCGCGGACAGGATTTGTTTGAACGTTTAATGATACATAGCACTTTTGAAAACTATATCATTTTCCTTGTTACCAAAATACAATGTCTATATAGGAATCGATTATTTTTAGATTTAATAAATCTCTCGCAAATCAAGTACATTTAGGTAGATCATAGCCATAGATGTTTCGCAGAACAGAGATACAACTGAACAATAATACAGTCAGAAATTACGGCACTGCACGTATACGTGAAGTGGCAAAAGAATTTCTTTGGTTTACGTGGCGACTGGAAACATTCAACGCTACATTGTGCAGAATTTTTGCATCTGAAGTGTGATATACTCTAAAATCTGTGGCAATAGCTTCTCTAAAAAAAGTTTAAGAATGAATGAAAGAATGCAAAAATGAAAGAAAGTAATAAGATAAGAACAATCAACCTCATCATGCCACCAAATCTATCTTCAATATTCTGATTTTAACTGCTTTTAGTGACATTGGAATCTTTAAAGTTTGTTCAACATCAAATGTTATCCGTGGGATGTCACACAGAGATGTCGCGTTAAGTTATCCTCACGCGGTATAGGTTCCCATGCCTCGGTTGTAAGGTGACGGCTGATAGGTCAATTGCTTTGCAATTTATTATCCCATTACTGCCGTCTGTAATGTCAAACCTTCTCAGCAAAACATTTCCCATCTAGATAGGCCAGTGTATACATACGAGAGACAGGGAAGCAGTGCCGTATGTTCCCTGTGCAAGATGTGGGCCAGAGAATTCGATAACCACGATGTTCCTTCTGACGATAATCCATTGCCAAAATGCTTAATCCTTTTCATTGTTTTGATGAATTGTATTCATCGTGAGCATCGTAGACTCTAGTATGAATCTAATAGACAACTTCGAGTTATAATCATAAGGATTATCGCATGGCATCTTTTAGACGAACCTATACATAGATAAATATATCCAGCATGTATGTCGTGTATTGTCGCAGGGCAAAATAGCGATCGAATTTCTTGATCAACGTTGTTAATGTCAACCGAGCACAATCAAGCGGGATGGGCGTTGATAATTGATATTTTCTAACTGTCGGATAGAGGAAACGGATTTTAAAGTAGAAATTATATCTTTATTTGATTTGCTTAACAACGGGTCATGAGTACCTGAATATATTAACAACTGCCCAAGTTGTATTCGATTTGCTTAACAGTTCATTTTTATTGTAGATAATAATAAGAGCCGACTTTTTCATGTTTAAAGTAAAACAAGTTTTGAATGAAAAAAGTTATTGGTATTACTAGGTGTATTCCATTCGACTCTTTATGCAAGAATGCCGTTCATTGCAATGAGATTAGAATTTGTTTATTAAATTCAAAAACTTTTATTTGTTATGAAAATTTGAGAGAAAAAAATGAGGTAATTAATCTATATTCTACAAATACTAGATTTATGTTTCCCACTAAGTGTGCCGGTTTGGTGAAAATTCTGGTTGTAGCGAATTCATTAAATGACATCTTAATTCACTGTTGTACTTCATTTTCTATTTTTACAAGTGAGTTAGTTATACCGGAATGTGAAAGAGCGTTCGAGTGTAATTTTTTTCCAGACTTAATCAAGCATATTTAAATTCATAATTTAAAAGTTACATTTGCAATTTATTTATTTTCTTGTTATTAAATCAACACTTAGATTATATTTACGATTAAGTATTTTAAAATGCTAGTGTACGTAACTCTAGTTTTGATTGGTTTAAAGTAAAATATGCTGCAGTAAAACCATTCGAAATGAAGTCTTCGTGACTTCGTTACTCTATTTTTGACGAGGTGCCGGGAAGAAAATTACATCTTGTGCTGCTATTTTGCAGCAAAATTGTCATCAATGTGTATACTAGGGATTTGTGTTTGAAGATTTGACGACGGTAACGGTACTTTTACTGTATCAACTTTACATTTTTCCTTCTTCGTTGCGACAGTAAAACCACCATAAACGTCCCCAGATCTACATGCACAAGGTTGTCATCGCTCAATTGCAAATACCTTACAAACGTTTTTACTTACCGTCTATGCTCGAATATAAGATTTATCCAGCTGCAAATATATAGACCCAGATTTGCCGTCGAATAATGCTCCAGCAGATCTTGGTGTGTACAGTTTGGGGTAACCAGTAAAACAAGTAGGATATACCCTGATATGCTGGTCGGAAGATCAAGGCATTTATTGCTTGAGCCAAGCTAGTACGCAAGCAACGTACGGTTCCCGTACGTTAAACTTGCAACTATTGATTTTCAGTTTTATTGTTGCGGTAAATCTATATAAAAAAAAAATGGGAAGGGGTAATTTGAGAAAGCATTTTGTCGTGTCAGATAGATCGTAAATGATAATCTTCAAAACATTTCAAAATACATCAACTAGCGTTCATAACGTTGAATACTACTCCAAAACAACGGTTCTGACCCCACCCTCTTAAAGTAAGACAAACGTTGAGTGGGTATTTAATACAGTTTAGTTGGGTATATATTTTATTTAAAGGTTACACTACTGACGAAGTTTTTATAACCCTGAAGGCGAGAATTGATCAATTAATAATTCCGAATAGAGTCCAGTTTTTTGAAAATATTTGATATCAGTTAAATAATCATTAATTACTACTATTGTCAGACCATCTCGACCTAAAAACAAATATTTATGTTCGCATTTCCTTTTAGCATATGGAAGGAAGGAAGTGCAGATTAATGATTGCAAATATGTAGACTGAACTGAAGTATTTTTTCTTCAGTATATGAATGTTTAAACGATGATAAACAACAAAATTTGTTTTTTTTCGAAGTTGGTAAGAAATTGTATGCATAGGTTACGCAAACGTCAAGATTATATTTAATCCATCGAATGTTTTATGGACAAAGGTTTAAAACGCAGATGGATGTAGTTAATCGATCAAATTCGAAACTGAATATATTTTCCGTTATAGAAGTATGGCCTCTTTCCACAAACACACGCACACACAAACACACGCACATGCAAACATATACACCTTCCACTTTCTTTATTCAGTAAATAATTAAACAATACATAATTACTATGATCTTTAAATAAGAACATATGTATACATAAGGTTTAAAGGTACATCAGCACAATACATGCTATATGATGCCGATTTAAATATAACTTCTAAATATGTCAAGATTTAGAATTGTCACAGATAAACCAATTCCCAGATCCCGTATACTATTTTCGTTCAGTTTCTCTTTCTGATCGAAAGCATTTGAGGTTTACAGTAAGTAAATCATGTACCAGAACGTAAGTAAATAGTAAACACAATTAGGATGGTTAATTATACCTGAATGTGTTATTAAACGTCGCGGCATAACCACGGGGTGATTTATATCTGTGTCCGGTATTTTCCCCATAAACGTCGTATTGGAGCAATATGTACGATTTGTATTTATTGCCCGTTAAGCCTCAAAGTGGGGAGCAAACATAAGCAAGAACAAGTTAAGGGATGTTATCTTGGAAACGCTCCGGGCACAGAATGGTATTTGACGTTGGAAATGTTTGCCTTCAATTGATCAGTGACCTGCCTTACCGTATTCCGTGTAGCCTACACATCTTCCACTGTTCATTTGCATGGACCGATAGCCAAAATGAACATGTATTAGATAGATGCAAAATCACAAAACGCCAGCGTCTGGATCAGTGGAGGACCTGTCACAACATCTTGCACTTATTCCACAATCAGCTTAACTGAAATATTTGTTTTATACATATTGTAAGTAAAGTTTCGCAGAAAATGCCATTTGCCACATTTCACGGAATCATCCAATTCCTTTCCATCCAACAGCAAAGACGACAATGACTCAATACGCAAAGATAGATCATGTATAAACAATTGAAACAAGTTTTAACCTTAATATAGATGGCAAAGATTGCAAGACATACAAATAAATATATCAGGCTTAGATTGTTAATGAGAGAGAGAGAGAGAGAGAGAGAGAGAGAGAGAGAGAGAGAGAGAGAGAGAGAGAGAGAGAGAGAGAGAGAGAGAGAGAGAGAGAGAGAGTAACGAAACTTTAATAATTGAAGCGTTATAAGTGTTCCACTCAGTAAATGTGTCTCATGAATCAATGACAATTACATGGCTCAGAGACAATAATTCTGCTTATTCATTAGAAATTATGAGCCAATTATATATATATTTTTTTTATAAATACTGACTTTTTAATTTTAAATCTGCGAGCAATATGTGCATATAGCATGAGATTATAAAATATTTAAGTTAGTTGAGCCTCCAATTCTTTATTTTTCATCAAGGTATATTGTATATTGCATATTTTTAGCCTTAGAAATAATGGAGAAGTACAACATCAATAACCTATCTTTTCTTTAGGGAGATAATATGCTTAAAGTGTACCAGCAGATAAGAGTCTATGCTGTTTGCAGTTGTACTCGATTTATACACGAGAAATATGGCATTTATTCGTCCTAAACTGACCATATTAATCTTCAAACCTTTGTATGAACCAAGAAAACTATTTCCAACAGATAACCGCTGGAAACAAAACCAGATGAAACCTTTATTTTGTATAATCATCTTTTATTCCGTTTATTGATTGATTCATTAACTTTATGGAGTACCCTTTCTCTTTCATCATTAATGTTTTTCTCGTTATTTCCTCTGGTTTGTAGCCTGTTGAAAGGGACGTTATAAAACATGTTGGGGGATAGGGACTCCAAGAAGCTTTGAATATTCAAACCATCTTATCTATTAACGCCGTTGCAACGTCAATAGTAGATTTTTATTTTGCTTCTTATAAGGTTGACATATAATTCAGATGCATCTGTGGATACATTTCCCACATTTTAAAGCTTTTCGTTTTGCTTTTGCTCTTCATTCTTTCAATTTTCTGTTATTTTTTGTGTCATACTTCAGTAAGCAGTTCACTCCAAAATTACTTTACATTTCAAGTATAGGTTAATAGGGCCACCATTTTCCTTTTTGCTAAGATCTTATAGGTATTCTACGGTAATCTGTAATCCCATCCCTACAAGTTGCAACGCATGCAGATTTAGATCAATCATACTCGTGTCCAAACTGTGACCTTGTCAATAGTAATGATTCGTAGACTTCGTACAATCGCCTCTCTCTCTCTCTCTCTCTCTCTCTCTCTCTCTCTCTCTCTCTCTCTCTCTCTCTCTCTCTCTCTCTCTCTCTCTCTCTCTCTCTCTCTCAAAGAATCCAACATGCAAACACATTCTCGTAGTACCAATGTCTTATTACCTCTACCTCAGAATAATGTGTGTGCGTGTGTGTGATTTAGATTTTTAACGTAGCTTTAAATTATTGTCAGTCATATCGCTACGATGTCTGCGATGTGGCAGTTTATAGTGATGTCTAGCACTGGGGCATCATGCCGCAGACACGTAGAATAATGCTCCACCCTGACACCAGACAGACCAGTCCTAACACTAACCTCTTAATGCTGAGCATCAAGCGAAACAGCTGTTAGTACCAATTTTACAAGTCTTTGGTATCACTCGACCGGGGATAGAACCTACAACTTCCGCATTCGATGTGGACGCTCTAACCACTAATAATTTATGATAATGAAAAAGCTGATAAAGCAGCCAAACCTCCCAACACCCACCCTTTTGTTAACGGAAGAACGCTCATATATCTACTTTTATCTACTTTTATTACTCCCTCAATTAAGCCATATATATTAATTTCTGTCCGTCGGGCTGATTTTCCGTCTTTCCAATCACATCTGGGTCTTTATCTTTTGTAATTGAATCTCTGCTCTTCGTTATATTTATACTTAAATAGCTTATGGTTCGTGTTTCAATGAAAGCAAAAAAAAAAAAAATACGAAGCAGTCAATGCATTATCTGTTTATATGTTGATCCTGTTAATAAATGAACGTACAATCTGGGTTAAATAGATGCTTATTGTGGATATCTGCAAATGTCATGAACTGCTGAGACGGGATATTCCATAAGTGTGACAGATATCACTGCACTTTGAAACGGTTGAATTGCACGTAACTGCACTTTGAAACCGTTGAGTTGCACCTAACTGCACTTTGAAATGGTTGAATTACACATAAAAAATTTGAAATGGTTGAATTTGCAACTAACTGCATCTTGAAACCATCGAGTTGCACCTAACTTCACCTTGGAAACACCAGAGTTGCATTGAAATGCACCATGACATGTGCATTGTTTTGTACAATTACATTCATGATAACATATAATGTTTGTTATAACGTGTGTGTGTGTGTGTGTTATTTGTTAACTTTTGTCACTTCCGTTATTCTTTTGGTCACTGCAGTATGTTGTTAAATTTGTGGTTTAAAACTCCGGTTGACTAATAAAATTTTGAATGACTCCTCTTTTTTTCAGACATAGCGACCGTCTTAGTAAGTCAGCCTCATGGAATATCCCGCTCCTCTCTCCCTTCCCAGCAAACATTTTGTCTGATTATGGTCGTAACAGGGTGCATCACGTATTAGTCACAGGTTATAACAAAGAAAACTTTCCAAAAGCTTTGGGCAACACCAATTTAGAACGGTCCCATTCCTTCAACACCTACTCTGATTGTCTTAAGCAATCCACAACTTAAACATGCATTCACTACATTGCTAACACACGACAACTTTCTGCCTATCGATTGAGTTTCGATTTAGGTCATGTTCTTGTTTCGTGTAACGTTAACACTGGGCACATCCTCCCACTCGTCAAAATACGTAATACGACCTTCTATATCGACCGCTATTGACTTGAGCTGTTTGACCTTGGACCTCGACATGCCTTCGTCACATGTGTATCCAGCTTTAAAATTCGATGCATGCGCGTTTAACGACCGGAAAAGCTCGGGTTTTGGGTTGTGCGAAGCAAAACAAAATTAAACGGAGCTTCAAGCATGCTAGTTCGTATTGATTGTGAATGTAGAACATTTTCGTTTCCATGGCTTAGAAGAACGCTTGCACAATATTTAAGGTGAAATAAGGCCTAAATAGATAGCTCGATGGTTTTGGAATGTTTTTTTTTTTTTCAAATTTAAAGAGAGGTGGAGTGGATACCAGGAGTAAATTAGAACAAGACAGGAGAGTTGGTTGGTTAGTGGAAACAAGTTTGTTTAGATGAAAATAATTAGAACTGCATGACAAAATTTTATTTCAATAATACGCTAAGTCTAAAGACGTATCAGTAACACTAAACCAATGATGGTATGGGGCACTACGTGGAATGGTCACGTGAGCTATTTATTACGCCGAAATATTAAAAAATGTTGAGAACAGAACTGTTTTGTTTTCTTAAAACAATAACTAGATTCAACGTCCTTTTTAATGTTAAAAGCACTGTTTTCATAACGTAATGGTATAATTGAGGGAAAAAATCTATACAATTCTAATTAATAATAAAGTTTTTCTTTTTATCATTGCTAATCCTGAGATATTGATAGTACACGTTGTAGTGTAGTCCGAGTTTCCTCTGACCCTTGACACCCCGTATTTGATATTTGTTTTTTTTATGTTACCCCAACATAAAAAAACAAATATCAAATACGGGGTGTCAAGGGTCAGAGGAAACTCGGACTAGTTGTAGTGCTAGGACGTGGGCCAACAAGAGGATGGATTATTTATCCCCTGAGACCAGGCACGTAAAGGTTTACAAAAGATAAATGTTGTTTGAACAAGATCTAGGATAGGCCCGGTTGTTTCTTACCCCAGGGCCGGTGATCGCTCTCTACGGCACTGAGCCTGTGATGTCAGCATTTAAAGAGGATTTCGCAGTGGTGCTGGGAAGGCATAATAACCTGCGACCATATTTAATGGAGACATTTCCCAAGAATCCGAAATTTCGTTTTCTTTCTAACCGATACACCAATGAATAAGGACAGAAATTAGCTTAAAACCGTTTAAAAAAGATCACAGCGCTGAAAAGTCTATAACAATGTGCACATGCACTTTTTTCACATTACCGTACGTAAAAGTATTTTAAAAAAAACTGAGCAAAACACGAAGTTGACAACATAAATCTTGTTTTTGCGTACTATTTAGAAATATTGTAAACCAAACATGCGCGTCGACACCAACGGTGGATTTTCGATCTCCGGCGATATAATTGAGAGAGAGAGAGAGAGAGAGAGAGAGAGAGAGAGAGAGAGAGAGAGAGAGAGAGAGAGAGAGAGAGAGAGAGAGAGAGAGAGAGAGAGAGAGAGAGAGAGAGAGAGAGAGAGAGAGAGAGAGAGAGAGAGAGAGAGAGAGAGAGAGAGAGAGAGAGAGAGAGAAGCCATTATTTAACTGCGTAATCTGGTTTTTAAGTGGTTTTTTGCCGGGTGTGAACGCAAATCTAACAATGTCTAGAAGCAGCACAATAATAACTGTCACTGGTTTTTAAATATAAAGGTAAGATATTATGAAAAAAAGCAAAACGCATGGGTTAATCTGAGATTTATTTTATTATCACATTTTCTTTGGTATGACGCAAACTCAACTGCTAAATGGCTAGAATAACAATTAAAGTGATAATAGTACTTACGTTTGTTTTGGAAGTTTGAAAACAAGGCTAAAGGGCCTAAAGAAGATATTTTTCTATTATAGAAATTTTTCAAACTGATGTTCAAAAACAATGTCTTCACAGTTTAACGGGATAGTTTTTAAACGTATGCTAGCTGCGCAAGTGGAAATAAATACAACGCAAATTTTTCATAAAAAAAAAACTTAATTGGGAAGGGTCCCTATATTTAAATTGTGCTTGGGAGGAGGGAGAATTTGATTTTATTCTGCTGATATAATCATATTAAACGGATTACTTGCGAAAGAATATAGTTTGCTGTGCGAATATAATTCAGTCATTGCTGTCGCTGTTGTTCTAAAATAATTAGTATAGCCTTCCGGTTTAAAAATGATTACATGTTAAGTAGTTTGCTACGTAAATTATCAACATCACGCTTCGTTACGTAGAGACTTGTATATTATGCTCGTGTAAAAAAAAATTAGGATCTCTATGTTAAAGTACTGTAGTGCACTTAGTACTGGTCATGTGACCACTTTGAGTGAATCTGTACAGCGGAAGTAACAAGATCAATGACACTTGAAAAAATTTTAAGTTTAAAATTTTGACACAAAAGCAGTTTTAAGTTTCTTCACACAGGCAATTAATCAAGAAAATAGTAAGTGTGCTGAAGAAACGTTTATTTTACTTTAATTTAGGCCAAGCAACATCCTTCCCGGCGGGGTCTGGATAACTGTATTTGAAAGCAACGCCCTTTGATATAAATTAATTGATAAGGCCAGGTCAAGGGCCGTATTTTGCTTAAAACTGTCTTAATATATGTACAAAATAAGAAACCAAAAACTCCAATAAGGAAAATAAAAAAAAAAAATATAGCGCATTTCAATTTAGCGCTCAGTTCTAATTACTAAAACGAGTTTAAATACAAGTATAGATTTTATCGGATTGGCTACCATTAAAGGGTGCATACATTCGCAGCATAAGTTACATTTGAAATAAGAGGATAGGGTTTGTGTTCGAGCAGCAAGTAATCAATCCGTGAAGTTGACTACTAACTAAACATAAAGGAGTAATATACCTTTGGTGATTTTTTACCACAAATAAGTGCTTGTACTCTGAGCGTAAATGGCTTGGCACTGACGAATATTTAGAAATGTTGCTTTGTTTTATTTTATTTTTTTAAATGTAGCGAGTTGCCAAGGTATATCGTCATAGCTCTCGAGTTTATGTAGGGGACATCTTAGCTCTTTGTGTAATGGAAGGGACATGCTGGCTCTTGGAGTTTTACAGGTACTAATATAAAAATTCCATTTTTCAAGTATATAGAGGCCTTTCTGAAGTCTCTTAGGGTCTGATGATGTTGCTGTATCTGCTGCCAATTGCTGTGGAATAAATTTTTTATCATGGTAATTGACGTTTAGCATAAATAGGAAGGAACCAACAATAGTCTTGTAGTGATCCTAATACCACTGTTTTTTTTAAGAACAGGATACGTCTTTAGCTATTACTGACCGACAACTTTCCTATGAGGAAAGTGTCAGTCTAGTTTTGTTCTGCTTGTTTGTTTGTCCTTATTTAATATTCTCATGCCATGTTAATATCTAAAGTATTTTAGATGACATTCTTTGCAAAAGCTTTCCATAAAGTCTGTAACAAAAATTCAGATTGTAAAAGGTTTCTAGCTCATTTTGGAACTAATTGATTAAACTGAGTTTCACCGGATGTTTGGTCAGGGAAATCATGTTGTTAGTCATGCAGTATGTTATATTTGTTGAAGTGCTACATTATGTACGGTGTAATTGAATATTTCACAATTGTAAGGTGTTTGTATGCGAAATATATCCGGTTTTAGCAGCATTTTTACCTTTTTTATTTGAAGAAATTGCAAAGTTTACTTTTGGATTAATACGTTGACATTTGATCAAAGTTAAGCAGTTGTGGTAGATAATCTTGTAGATAATCTGGTAGATAATCTGGAGGAAATGTGCTATTTCGTTTCAGAGTTGCTGATGCACTTATAGTTTATTGAGTGGGAGCATATGTATTGGGGGTTGGGGTGACCAGTGTCAATATATTCCTGCAGTTATTATTTCATTTTATATTTTTAAAGGTATGGGAGTCTTCTCTGGATATAATCATGAAGTGGGTTTTGACAAATCGGGTGCAGGCGTAGTTGGTGTGAAGACTGGATAAGGATGTCAAAAAGTTATATGGTTTCTCTTTCCCTGAGTTTCTGGTATGTACAATTTCAGTCTGGTTTTTTATATATTTTTTTTTTGAGCAACACCATGGCGAACGTATTTGATGAAAGAACCATGTTTCATAACTAAAAATTATGACTTGAAAGTGTTATTTATATAAATAATGCCTGAAAGGTAACTGACTTATGTTATTATTTACAAATATCTACAAAGTAACTGATATATGTCATTAGATAAAGAAGATATTCAAGGTAACTGATTGTATTATTTATATAAAAAATGTCTCCAAGATAACTGATGCATGTCATTTACATGAAGAATATATTCAAGATAACTGATGCATGTCATTTACATAAGAATATAGTCAAGATAACTGATGCGTGTCATTTAAATGAAGAATATATTCAAGATAACTGATGCGTGTCATTTAAAGGAAGAATATATTCAAGATAACAGATGCGTGTCATTTACATAAAGAATATATTCAAGATAACTGATGCATGTCATTAACATGAAGAATATAGTCAAGATAACTGATGCGTGTCATTTACATAAAGAATATATTCAAGATAACTGATGCATGTCATTTACATAAAGAATATATTCAAGATAACTGATGCGTGTCATTTACATAAAGAATATTATCCATGTCATTTACATGAAGAATATATTCAAGATAACTGATGCGTGCCATTTACATAAAGAATATATTCAAGATAACTGATGCATGTCATTAACATGAAGATTATATTCAAGATAACTGATACCTGTCATTTACATGAAGAATATAGTCAAGATAACTGATGCGTGTCATTTAAATGAAGAATATATTCAAGATAACTGATGCGTGTCATTTACATAAGAATATATTCAAGATAACTGATGCGTGTCATTTAAATGAAGAATATATTCAAGATAACAGATGCATGTCATTTACATAAAGAATATATTCAAGATAACTGATGCATGTCATTTAAATGAAGAATATATTCAAGATAACTGATGCATGTCATTTACATAAGAATATAGTCAAGATAACTGATGCGTGTCATTTAAATGAAGAATATATTCAAGATAACAGATGCATGTCATTTACATAAAGAATATAGTCAAGATAACTGATGCATGTCATTAACATGAAGAATATAGTCAAGATAACTGATGCATGTCATTAACATGAAGAATATAGTCAAGATAACTGATGCGTGTCATTTACATAAAGAATATATTCAAGATAACTGATGCATGTCATTTACATAAAGAATATATTCAAGATAACTGATGCGTGTCATTTACATAAAGAATATAATCCATGTCATTTACATGAAGAATATATTCAAGATAACTGATGCGTGTCATTTACATAAGAATATATTCAAGATAACTGATGCGTGTCATTTAAATGAAGATTATATTCAAGATAACTGATGCGTGTCATTTACATAAGAATATATTCAAGATAACTGATGCATGTCATTTACCTCAAAAATATATTCAAGATAACTGATGCATGTCATTTACATAAGAATATAGTCAAGATAACTGATGCGTGTCATTTAAATGAAGAATATATTCAAGATAACTGATGCGTGTCATTTACATGAAGAATATAATCCATGTCATTTACATGAAGAATATATTCAAGATAACTGATGCATGTCATTTACCTCAAAAATATATTCAAGATAACTGATGCATGTCATTTACATAAGAATATAGTCAAGATAACTGATGCGTGCCATTTACATGAAGAATATAGTCAAGATAACTGATGCGTGTCATTTAAAGGAAGAATATATTCAAGATAACTGATGCGTGTCATTTACATAAAGAATATAGTCAAGATAACAGACAGAAGTCTGCATCCTTACATTCTTATTTTCCTCATGTCTCATTTGAATATGACGATTTCAATCAAATGCACATATAAACGTCTCTTAATCTGATAAACCAATTGAATTTCTTGTGTAATCCATGGCAGACATTTTGCACTTATCTTTCTAGTAGGTACAAATTTTGAAATACGACAGTGAATTTCACTTTTAAACTGATTTCTTTGAATCATTTTGCACAAGAGTATTTCAAGGTTTAGACGTGTGTAGTCTGAAATGACACCAATCCAATTTCCTATTAAAGTATGTTTAGTTTTTGTTGATTTCTTACTGGTTTCCCATTAATTTCATAACTTTACGATTAGACATGATTTGGGAGGTGTGTCACCTTCTTAACACTATGTGATTCGTTGTCAGAAAGAGACAAAGAGAACAGGTTGTTTTTATGTGGGTTCATAGATCAGTCCCGGCCCTAGGATGTGCGGGGCCCAAGGAAACATGTGGGGCCCAAGGCAGCACGCAATGAGCGCTGGGATCCAAGCACAAAAATTGCATAAACCCTTTGAGCCGGATCGAACTTTTCTTGGAAACTAATAAAATCTTCATATATATATATATATATATATATATATATATATATATATATATATATATATATATATATATATATATATATATATATATATATATATATATATATATATATATATAAGTAGTGGTGTTGGTGGCGGCTTCCTCGATTGTTTATAAAGTAAAAGTTGTAATGTAAGTGTTGGTGTGATGACTGAGAGTGATGGAAGTGAGGTTTATCCTAATGATAAAATAAATGCCAGTATTTTTAACATTACTAATTTGTCCGTTTCTTTTCAAAAATGATTCGTACAATTTGTAGGAACGCATATGGTACACATCCCTTCTACCCAGATTTACCTTGGAAGACAAACGCTTTTTCTAGACTGGCTTGTGTTTAATATTACGTTACCTGCACTCTATGAAAGCTGTTTAGAAGGAATCAACCAAATTTGCTCTTGTATTAGGCAAAGTAATATACACAAAACGTTGATGAATTACATTATTTTCCACAGCTTCACTTTTCTCTCCACTTGGTCATGACATTCATCACTACTCACTTCACCCTTTTATGGCCAGAGCTTCTTTCCACTAACTCGGCTTTATATGTGGTTGGCCTTCCATTGTACTTTATTTGGCGTAATGATTCATTATAGACAGGTATAACTAGCCCTAGAAGATTTTAGACTTTTTGAAATTTTAAGTACTTTAGGATGCTTGTGTTACCCGTGAAAGTCGATTTTAAATGTTACTGTGTCTAGGAGACATACTTTGAAGATATCTGGCAAGAAATGGTTTTAACGTCGGCCGCAACCTGCTGCATTATATCCAAGCAAAGTCTTTATTATTTTAGCATTTGGGGATTGGATACTTTCCAGGGATTTGCCTTTCCACGTTGGTGCACTGCCAACTTTGTCTCCTTACCTGAAAGAGTTCCTAGGCATCTAACATAGTCATGCTGTTGGTATTTCGCTGGAAAAAAAAAACAACTTATTTACCTAGCTTTTAGTGTTGGTTAATGTCAGACACTCGAAAGAAAAAAGTGGTAAGACGATCTAAATAGAATTACAAAATACTCTTGCAGAGTGTGCTTTATTTTTATTGAGAAGGAAGCTGACTTTTATTGCAAGCTTTGTAATCACGAGGGAGCTGAGTCGTGAAAATGATGGTCTTGCCATTAGAAGATAAGAAATACATAAGGCACATAATTATATATATAAATTATAAATATATACCAGACTGAACAGACTGTGCTATCCCTGGATTCTGTAGTAAATCTTGTAAATATTGGTCAGAATTAATAATTTAATACAAGCAATACTATTATGCAGGTTAGAGAAATTAAATAGTACTCAACGGAGTTTTGAATCCAGGTCCGCGAGTAAATGGCACCCATCGCCTTGCCTGCAGGCACCAGCCCATATCCCGTCACGACTAAGCACGCATCACCAAATAAATGATGGCACTGAGTCGGTGTTATATCAGCTCGTGCGTAGCAGACACACTCGCATGACGACCTAGTAAATAATTCACACACGCACACACACCCATATATATATATATATATATATATATATATATATATATATATATATATATATATATATATATATATATATATATATATATATATATATATATATATATATCCACAGTCGTTCCAGATTCCTTTGACAGAAATCAAGGAATATAGGATATAGCTCATATAACACCGACTCATAGCCATCATCATTTATTTAATTCTCTGACCTGCATGATAGTATTGCTTGTATTAAAGCACACACACACACACACATATATATATATATATATATATATATATATATATATATATATATATATATATATATATATATATATATATATATATATATATATATATATATATATATATACACACGTAAGTATGTGAGTTTCTACCTACCTACCTACCTACCTACCTACCTACCTACCTACCTACCTACCTACCTACCTACCTACGTACGTACGTACGTACGTACGTACGTACATACATACATACATACATACATACATACATACATACATACATACATACATACATACATACATACATACATACATACATACATACATACATACATACATACATAACTGATCCCCGCATGAAAATTTTCACATCATGCAATCATACAACAGTCTTTATCAAAAACCTCACTGGAAAGATGGCACCCTGTTTCCTCAAAGGTTAGAGCAGCATCGATAATTTCTGAGTAAATTATTATTTTACACAAGTAGTTACAATACTGTGACAGGAGCATCGTCATTCTGATAATTATCGATTTTCTGGTAAATACATATTGGTGGGATTTCATAAGCAAGGGTATCGTTATAATGCAATTTAACTGATCTGGGAATGTTTTATAATGCGCGGATGGATTTTAAAGATACACGCCTCTTGGGTAAAAACAAAAAAAAAAAAAAAGATAGAACCAATGAACAAAAAAAATTGTTTTATTTCTGCCATACTCTGAAATTAAAGCAATGCTGATTGCATCTCTAGATAGTACTATATTGTAATGTCTGTGGCATTTTACACCCTGTTGATATTTCTACGACATTTTTAATGTTATGAATTCGTGAATGACGTCACTTCCTGATTTGATCGCAACAGGATAAGTTTAGATAGTTTTTTTTTTAAAGGAAACGTTTGTGCTTATTATTGAGCAAATAAATATCAAAATACAGTTCTTTCCGAATAATTTATATATCAATACCTTACCACTTCGTGTTATTTGTTCTCTGATTGTAAAGTTCATCTGCGCATTAATATAGGATGTAAATCGTATCATCGATTTCAGTAAGCCTTAGTTTTTTATAACAAGGATTTAATTGTGAGTTTTTTAAATAATTGTGTTGTCTAGATTTATTTCGATGAGTCTAACTGCCTTAAGATTTATAGATTTGACATAAACTCAACCACGAATGCAATAGTCTGCCTTTAGTTACTTGTTTTGTCAATTTTGCTCACAATCCAAACCATATAAAACGTGAACCAAGCAAAACTACAATCGGCGACATCTGGTAATAGACAAACTCGATGGAAGAGTTCTATTTATGTTGTTTAATTAATTTGCAGACAAACTATGGTAGAAAATGATGTTCTGCGATATAAATTCGTTCGTGAAAAATATCGTGTGCTGTTTCTTATCAATAACACCTTAAAATTATTTGACTGATAAAAATGGAAAAGTAGATCCCAAACTTCTTCATCTTACCCATTCCATATAATAGACTATATAAAACACTGGCTGAGCCACCAGTAAAGACATGAAGTGATTACAATATATTTCTAGTGGAATGGGGAGTCACTTAGGAAGAAGAACTTCGAAATTGGCATCATCCTCGACTATGTCATCTATAATGGAACTCGCACATCAATCTTGCTTGTCGCAAGAGAGCGTTAGTGTAGAGTAAGATTTCTAGACTGGTAGCATGTTTGTGAATATTTTACTCGTGAGTAAAGACTTTAAGGTTATTGATACATGCACCATCAGCAGAAGAAATGTTGCAAGTTCCAGGGATGTTCATTTGAACCGCGTACAGCAATAATGTGTAGCATAAGCCGCGTACATCATCAAGGTGCGTTTGTTTTCTTCCTCTAAACATCCGAAGGCATTTTTGCTCTGAACAAAGAAAATTGGTTAACTACTCACGTTTTATTTGTTGTAAGTATGAAGTTCATACAAATACTTCGCATTAAAAATTTCACTTTGAAAGAAAACCCTTGAGTCCTATTTTAAAAAAAATCTGCATTCAGCTATTTTTACAAAACATTCATGACTGGTGACTCTGACAAGGTAAACTTTAAGATCAGGCTAAATGTTTTTTGATCACCTTATTTGTAAATAAGGCTAAATGCTATGTCAGTAATTTTATTTATATAAAATGATTTAAATTAAACCAGGGTTAAGAATTTGGTAAGACATAAACAGGATCAATAGTTTCTTAAATCTAACTACGTTGAAAAAGCAATTATATAAATAAATATTTAATGGTCAAAATCAATGATGACGTAGGAGGTTGTAGCTGTTTCACCAATATTTAACCCTATTGATCTTAAAATATAATATTTATTAACTTTAACAAAAAATCAGAAAGATTTGTAATTTAGATCTTTGGCAAGAATTAATATACGCATCCATTAAAGATAACCTCACCTTTGTCAATTGGTGTTATCAAGCAGTATAATACACACACACACACACACACACACACACACACACACACACACACATATATATATATATATATATATATATATATATATATATATATATATATATATATATATATATATATATATATATATTTTTTTTTTTTTTAACCCAACCATGATCATTGTCATTTTTTATCGAAATTCACAGGCGTGAATGGGTAGGAGCTTCTTGTTGTTATCATTAGGGTGTAAAGCGTTGGAATAAATAAAACTTCAAATCAAGTGATCTGGACACATGGAATTAAAAAGTAGACCGCAGAATTTATCGATGTGTAAAAAAAGGTTGCTTATTAGAATCACGTGGTGGTTTACATATAACCAAAACGTAGAAAACGCAGTCAATTCATAAAAATTGGAACAATATAATATAATATAATATAATATAATATAATATAATATAATATAATATAATATAATATAATATAATATAATGTAATGTAATGTAATGTAATGTCATGTCATGTCATGTCATGTCATGTCATGTCATGTCATGTCATGTCATGTCATGTCATGTCATGTCATATCATATATCATATCATATCATATTGCATGCTTTATTTTTTTTAACTTTACATTGTCAGAATCGTTCCATATTATGCGATACTGCACTCCTCGCGTTCGGTTCATGCTTAATGTAACTAAATAAAGGAACTGCTTTCTGTTGTAAGCAAACAATTCTATTTTCTAACTTACACATTTTTTATGAATGAACTAAATCAGATATTTCATGGATTGTCACATACCAGCAAATGTTTCATAGACTGCCACATAGCAGCAGCTTTGGAAACTTTCACGTTAACTTTTTTGATACAATGTTTCAGATTGAGATTGAGGCTAGCTACTGTATAGACGTCAGACAGAGTCATTACAATAATATGCAAGTTATAAGACATAAATTGTTTTTTTTTTAGCTGGTAATAAAATGGCAAAAATATATTTAAAATTTTACATTCTGAATTTCCTCAAAATGTACTTTAGTAGTTCTGCAAATCGGAATTACACGAGCCATATCATGGGCTCTCATGCTTAATTACACATTTCACAAATGTGCTGTAATTTCGAGTTTATTCCAAGTGCAGTTACAGATGAAATAAACATTAAATTCCACAGCTTCTTTTCAAAAACTGCAATTGAAAGACTTCATATTTTTCCCACATTATGATCCGAATAATTCATTGACAGAACAGAAAACGCATGCCGATATCAACACACTTCAATACGAAGAAATTGGCAGTCGCTGCTGGAATCCGAAGTACCTTACTTTATTTAGATAAATCCAGACCATAATAGCGAAATTGCGTCGAATCGACACAAATACCAAAACGTACTCGTTCCAGATGAAATGAAAAAGTTTTAATGTGCATTCATTACCAATATTACTCCAAATTTCAATTTTAAGTAGACCAAACGCCATTTTTTTTCGAAACTTAAGTCTAGCGCGCGACCAACTTCAAATTTTGTCAGGGAGGAGTTACGTGCGCATTAACAATAGTAGTTACGCTTGTGTATTTTGTTTGGAATTCGGCATACATTCAGTTACTTTGTTTGTTGCAGTGTATTTTTCTTTATATATTTAAGCCTTTATATATCTAAGCCCTTGGTACTGCATTTGAATGGGAAAATATGAACTTGTTTTGTCGGATGGATATACTGCACTCCCAAGGTCGTGCAGTATAAACATCCGAAAATCTCGTTCATATTCTCCCATACAAATCCAGTAACCTATAAATATATTTACAGTATGTACGTTGTATCAATAATATAACACGAGATATATACCTTGTTTCATTGAAGGAAACGAAGCTTGACTAGTTTCCTTTTAATCAAAAATGTATACAGCGCGTGGTATATGATTCATACAGCGTGCATGCTATACATATATTTATTTATATCCCATGCAATTACATATATTTTCCCTTTGAACGGAGTAACGAAATTCATCATGACGACAGTGTATTGACTGACTGAATGAACTCATCCCTGCGAGTTTGTCTGCTACGAAATGTAGTTTTATGTATTTTCTTGTTGTTCACAATCGAAATTGATAATTTTTTTTTAGTTTTTATTTTTATTTATATTCATTAAATCAATATAAGACACACTTACGATTTAAATATTAAATATGTTGTGTTTTTTTTAATGAAGAATGTAGTGGACCATAAACTCTCAGGCATTCACTTTCTGGCGTAAGGAAATTAGCATGGAACAGAAACTAAGCGAAATGAAGAACCCGTAAGAGGCAATTAAAATACTTTAAGGTATTTACAGCTGGTCTAAATCATTATTCTGCTAATTAACATTTCTAAAGACTATAAAATTCTCTCTCTCTCTCTCTCTCTCTCTCTCTCTCTCTCTCTCTCTCTCTCTCTCTCTCTCTCTCTCTCTCTCTCTCTCTATATATATATATATATATATATATATATATATATATATATATATATATATATATATATATATATATATATATATATATATATATAACTGAAACAACACTTTTACGACATAGTTTTCCCTAACTTTTATGACAACTATTTGTTAGTAGACATCGCTATATATGATACATGACAACCCTTTTAATTCAGTTTTTCTCACCTTTCCATTCCGTAAATTATTCAGCTGCCATCTGAGTGATGCAGTAATAGTAGTGGTAGTGGTAGTTGAAGCAGTTAACGGGCTTATTAGTGTCAACAACAACAAAAGCAACAACAACAAAAACAATAATAATAATAATAATAATAATAATAATAATAATAATAATAATAATAATAATAATAATAATAATAATAATAATAATAATAATAATAATAATAAAAATAATAATACAAAATTATTGTTATCACCATCGTTAACATCACCTTCATTATCATCATCATCATCATCATCATCATCATCATCATCATCATCATCATCATCATCATCATCATCATCATCATCATCATCATCATCAATCACCATCGTTAACATCACCATCATCATCATCAATGTCATCATCGTCATCATCATCAATGTCATCATCATCATCGTCATCATCATCACCATCATCATCATTATTATCATTAGTAGCAGTTGTAGTAGTAATAGTAGTAATAAAAATAGCAGTATAGACAGTACATCGGTAAAAGCGTGACTCTAAACATTACCATTTTTAAGAAGTATACGCTTTGAAAATCCTTTGCCGTTCAAAATGATTTTATCAAATTAATCAAAGAGAAATTTCATGAATATAAAACTTCTATGATATTTCTACATGCTAGTATGACGATTCAGTTTAAACATCTACCACCAGGTTAAAATCCAAACACGGAGGAATTGATGTAGTGCAAACTTTGCAATAAAAGAGCTTTTGAGTTTAAGAAAGAAGACAAATCTGCATGCAATATTAAATACATCTACCTCTTAAATATGACAAAATGCTACATTTGGTACTACTGACTTTGATAATAATAATAATAATAATAATAATAATAATAATAATAATAATAATAATAATAATAATAATAATAACAACAACAACAATAATAATAATTATAATAATAATAATAATAATAATAATAATAATAATAATAATAATAATAATAATAATAATAATAATAATAATACTACACTGAAAAGTAAATAGTAAAATACCGTTCCTTTAAAATGCAGTCAGCAATGTGATCTATGACGTGAAGAAACTAAAAAATGAAACTTAAAAAAAAACTTCCAATATGAGTTGTGTCATGGATAATTTTTATCTCAGACTCATATTTTGCTCAAAGCGAGGCAGGAAAGGCCGAAATATTTAAAGCAGAACGTTACAAATGTAGACAGAGGCAGATGTGTTACATGAATTGCTAATTTAGCCGACAAGAGTTGAAAATTCGAAAACCTTTAAGAAATATTGAAGCGATGCCTTTTACTTAATTATCTATATATTTATTTACATTAAATAATTATAACCCATGCTTGGACTTTAATCAAGAAGGGAGATCATAAAATTGTATTTCCTTTAAAACAGCATGCATATATTCATTGTACACTTTGTTGTTTAACAGATAAAATACCATTGAAATCCGGTCATTTTTCTTTAGAAGTTATTGAAGAAGATCAAAGTTTAAGGTTAATACAGCCATGCTCTTGACGTAGTAAGAAAGGTGTTGGCCTATCATAATTGTTTTAAACAACCCTGCTTTCAACAGAGTTATCTTGATCGGGTCGTGTCTGTCCTCCGTTCCGAGTAACTTATTATTTTACCGTTACCAAAAATTGTTCGGAAATTCCAAATGGAAATTAGTCTGTTATGCACATCTAAATGACGTGTCATTGTTCATTATATTATATTTTTGAGCTTATAAAAAAAAGTTGGATACATCTTTATAATGCATCGAGGCTGTTGGGGGCATACTTATTTGACAAACACAAGTCAACCTGGCTTATTCTTCTAGCTTTCAATCCTATATACTTAAAACAGTCAAAAATGTTGAGATCCTATCGGCATTCTGAGAAGTTTAATAGGACTTCAATTTTTCAGTCTGCACACGTGTCAAAAACATAATTTATTCCTGCCGGAGCAAACAGATAACGGCAGCAGGTGCCTTTCGTAGGAAACCAAATCATCTTCAGCTTTTCAGCACTTCTTTCACCAATGCAGACTGCAGTCTCCATAGCACCGTACTCTTAATATATGAATATTGACTATCAGCTTTTGCAAGCGAAGCTAACGGCTCGATGCCTAGACAGCTAATCTATTTCCCCAAGGGAGAAATTCTAAGCATTCTAACCGTAAAAATATTTCATGCATTAGACTGACCAAGCAAATTAGACGTCATATTAGTTATCGAAAATGACGAAACATTAGGCTGTTTAAATTTGTTATAAGTATCAGCTCTTGAAACCAGCAATTAAGCAATATATTTCCTTATTTCTTAATAACATTATGCGTATGATATATATATATATATATATATATATATATATATATATATATATATATATATATATATATATATATATATACACACACACACACACACATACATACATACATACATACATACATACATACATACATACATACATACATACATACATACATACATACATACATACATACATACATACATACATACATACATACATACATACATACATACATACATACATACATACATACATACATACATACATATTAGTGTGATATGTATACATAATAGTGTGAATAATATTCGTTTACCATAACTATAACTCAACAACAATAATAATTCGATTGAAGTGTGTGAATGTGTGTGTGTGTGTGTGTGTGTGTGTGTGTGTGTGTGTGTGTTGTAAACATAGTTGACATGTTTTTAGACCTGAAAATGAGAAAATTATCTCTCATTGCTCTCAGTGAATATTTTGCCTTTACATTAATAATAAAAGGATCTAACAGACTGACTCTTCTAGTAGTGTGAAGGCTTCCGTCATGAGATTCTGAAAGCTAAATTGAAGAGTTGAAACCATCTTCTAAATCCAGCTGTTCCCGGGACAAAAATCAATAATCTCAGCTAGAATGTATGTCTGCAGGTTGATAGCACAATCGGCTTGCAGCTAGATTGGTAACCCGGTTTTCGCCCCTTCCATGCAGTGGTTAACTCGGCCTGTATTCGGTGCTGTGACTAGCAGCATCTAGTTAGTGTTAGACGGTCATGACGTCAGTCTCTAAAACAATGAAGGTCGTATGGCAATGGAGGGTACGAAGTGCCGTGTTGGTGTCGATGATATCAGCGTTGTTCTTGGCATTTATGATACTATTAACTGTAAAAATAACGATGCTAATGACTGCATCAGAAAAAAATGGAAATAACTACGTGTTAAAGCATAGTATATTCAGAGACCACAAATAGGAACGAATATAGATCAAAGTAGAAACATAGGTGATGGATCCATTAAAACGAATCAAGACTGACACCAATCTTACAAGAAAGTGACCTTTTATATTATATGCTTGTTTTTTTTTATCTCAGTTGACTTCATACTGTTAAAATGGTGCAGTATTTTTCGATACTACAATGCATACTGCTCGACACGTGTCTAAAAATAGTAACGTGTGTTAGGAACAACTTTGAAGACAAATCATCTACACTCATGCCGTAGACGCGTTTGGTTGATTAGATTTTGTTTCTGAATGAACAAGCTGTTTCATCCATTTGAAAGTAAAGATGTTAAGTGAACGACAAGTACCAGTTCACTGATTCACAAACGAAACTTTGAATCAAGCTGAATGACCATGATAATGGTAATGTCATCAACAAGTGTAGAAGACGAAGTAATTGAAAATACAATTCTGATCATTGTAACATATAATTAATGACCATGTTCCTACCTTTTTGTAAATGAAATGGTCCAGATAATGACCAGTGCTCTCTAGGGTATATAAAATAGCACAGAAGTCTTAATGAGTCATAAAGCTAAAGCATATATGTAAAAAAAACCCATAACATTTTACAAGTCCATCAAAAAATTAGATTTGAGAACAAATGCAACTGAATGTTTTGAAAGGAAACAAAGAGCATCGGAGCCAATAAGGCATGACAACGAAATATTGTTATAAATATTTATAGGTTACTGCATTTGTATGGGAAAAATACGAACGAGTTTTTTGGGGGGATGGATATACTGCACGACCTTGAGAGTACAGTATGTCCTTTCGACAAAACTTGTTTATATTTTCCCATACAAATGCAGTAACCTCTTTATTATATGCCTATTTTCCTGCTGTATCCATGGCTTCATTATACGAACAAAAATACACTACACGAAATAAAGTAATTGATTTTATGCCGTATTCCAAACTAAATACACAAGCGCAGATTCGTCATTACACAACAACAACATTATTATTGTTAACATAACTCCGTCCAGATAAATTTGAACTGAGTTGCACGCTAGACATCACTTTCAAAAGGAAATGGCTTTTTATCTACTTAAAATTGAAATTTAGATAAATATTGTGAATGAATGTGCATTGCAGCAACTTTTCCATTTAGTCTGGAATGAAGACATCTTGGTAGTATTTTTCTAGTTTGCTAAATTTCGTGATAATGGCAATTTATCTGTGTCAATTTTACATGAAGTACATTTGATTTATGCAGTGAGAGAGCAACGTATTTATATCTTCAAGTTTATTTATGTTATGTCATTGAATGTGGAAAAATATGAAGTATTTCAATTGCTATTATCTTAAAGACGCTGCCGAATATAACGTTTATTTTATTTTTATTACAGCAAAAGGATCTAATTGCATATGGAATATAGTTAAAATTATAGCACAATTTCGAAATGTGTAATCACGCTTTAGAACATAACGGACATGGCTAATATAATTCGGACTTGCAGAATCAAAACAGTACATTTTGAGGAAATTCAGGATGTTCAAGTGTAAGTATATTTTTTGCTATTCTTATTACCAGTTAAAGAAAACAGTTTATACCTTGTCACTTCCATGTTTTTGAAGGGACCCAGCAATTTTATGACGTGTCTGGCGTCTATCGCTGGCTAAATCCGAACTATTGTAGCATGAAAAGTAACGCAGACAGCGGCAAAGCAGCTGGAATATGACAGTCCACAAAACTTCTGCTTTAGTTCATTCAGAAACAAATTTAAACAACCAAAACATAAAGCGTCTACAACATGAGTGTACATGATTTGTTTGCAAAGTAGTTCCTAATACATTACTGTGCACAGGTGTCGTACACGGGAGTGAATTATAAGTTGTGCAATATCGTAAAATATTTGCACGATTCTGACAATGTAAAGTTAACGGAAAAAATGAGCATATAATAAGAAATGTTATAAATATGAAATGTTATAAACATGAAATATTTTTGTTTCCGCTGTCTTTTACCGACTGTTACACAACAGCCTTTTTGCAGTTTTCCACGTTTAACTATTTTAATACAATGTTAGGTTAGCATTAGAAGACACAGCTGTATGATGCAGGTTATAGCTGGGATCCCTCCAACAATGAGTATACAAGTGACAGGGCATAAACATATCTTCATTTAGCTAATAATAAGAATGGTAAAAAATATATTTACATTAATACATCTTGAATTTCCTTACAATGTGCGTTCTTTGTTAGTTCTGCAAATCCGAATGACATTGCCCATTTCATGAAAAACCTGATACACACCGAAAATGAACTGCAACTTCAACTGCATTTCCAACTGAAATCACATTCTTCTTCCTACACTGAACTGATCAGTGAATCCAGTCAGCTATAAGTAGAAAATCAGAACTGAGTTGGATCAACAGAAAAACAATATCTATTCCAGAACAACGTTAAAAGTTATGATGCACATTCATTCAAAATATGAACTCTAAATTTCAATTTCAAGTAGACCAAAACGAGAATTAAAAACAAAAAAAAAAAAAACTTAGGTCGAGCGCCTGACAAAATTCAAAGGTCGCTGCGGGTGGTGTGTGCTTACGTGCGCATTAAAATTGTTGCTGTGAATTGACGAATCTACTGTTGTGTCTTTATTTTGAAAATCATCATAAACTCAAAGACTTTCTTTCTAGTACTCATCTATTATTAAGCCTTAGGGAGGAAAACTAAATGAGTATATAAAAAGGTTACCGCATTTGTATGGATAAATATGAATTCTTTTTTTCTTAGTAATACTGTAACCAAAGGTTGTGCGGTATTAATTAGACAAATATGTTCATGCAGTAACCTATAACTGTGCTACCATATTTTGAATTACTTATTTTCAATATGAAGTATAGTTCAATATGCATTTAACCTAACTTTAAATTTGAAATTGAAACCATCTGTCCCAGTCAATGATAAAAAGCATCACGGGAATATTTCACACTACATTAATTATTCCAAAGTTCATAGCTGAAAGTCTCTTTAATGCGATTAATTCCTTTCTGTGGAAAACTTTCGCTGTGGTAAAACTTTGTATTGCTTATGTAAAGGAAAATACGAATGAAACATTAGCGACCCAAGACTTACTAAAAGAGACAATGTCGTAAGACAAGCGACAAATGCATGGAGTGTGGCTAAAAAGATCGAGTTAGATGTGTTGACAAACTATTTGGGTGGGGTGGGTCTAGTGGGGTGGGGATACTCCCAAGATTTTTTAAAAACTATGTTAGAAGTCCCACCCAGGCTCTATTTTGTTAGAAAATAAATTTAGTGAAAGATATATGTTAAGCTCTGAGCCCCCAGCCAGCAATGCGACGGCTACATTATTAAATATACAAAAAGGTTGACATTCAATGAATAACAATTTAATAACAATTCAAAACTAAAATTACTCGTATTTCAATTATACTCCTTTGGCTCGACTCTTTCATAAGCCTGTTACATCACTTGATCGGCAGTGTATTTCTTCTCATCTCTTTCACTCTCTTGGTGTGTGTGTGTGTATATATATATATATATATATATATATATATATATATATATATATATATATATATATATATATATATATATATATATATATATATATAAAATCTTCACTGCAACTTTTCAGTAAAGGTCCCATAGTAGGGCCTCAAGCGTACTTGCAGGATATATCACCTATTATTTAAAAGCATGCCCTAGGCCAGTATAAGGCGAGTAGGAGGATATATTTGCGAAGGCTTATTTATATCAACCACCCAATAAATTTACGTAACCTCCTCGTTGAACAAAAGTCTGACCTTGGCAAAATGTAACTTAATAATAAACATCTTATTTTTGTCTCCTGGTATTCTCAACCGATTACCCAATCCTACAGATCGTGTCCGCAATATCAGTGAATAGATACAATTCGGACATCGTCTGCTATTTACGAAAAAGTACACTCGCCGATTATTCGCGAAAGTATCCACATTTTTTTTTTTCATTTACAACTTCTACGTCAATCTCACAGTCAATCCAATAACATAAATAGCCGTGGTGGTCCAACTAAATTGCAAAGAAAGTTTCGAATAAACAAAATTTAAAGATTTGTATGTTAACTGAAGATTTCAATATCGAATTTTTTAAGTAAATATGAGCGAAATGTAATGTAAATTAACTTTCTTCGCTGACAAGTTCAAGCATTTTTCGTGCATTATGTACAACATTGTAGAGATTAAACATTTTTCAGAAAACCGCTGTGTGCAACATTTGTTTCTTATTTGAGTCTCTTCTCAATGTGGATGGTATAACGGTCATGTAGACTAGTAAAGCCGTCACCAATTAGCGTGGACTGAGAAATAGTCGTTAGGAAACATTTTTTTAAATATATATTTCAACGATTGAAAGGCATACATGCAGTTGTCGTGAACAAATTACGTCACAGTTTCAACACGCAGGAAGGATAAGTTGATTTCGGCAATGATAAATAATGCTAAAATTTGTATTATTTCTGTGAGTATATTATCTGTATCAACGACCTTTTTAAAAGAGAACTATAATCAATAACTGCAGTACCAGTCACATGATAGTAACTTTATCTTAATATTCAACGCTGTATCCAAGCATTTCTACCAACCCCTATAAATCCTTGTTTCAGCTTGGAGTTCTTTTTTATTGCACCTTTGTTTTACAGCAGGAAATCAAGATGCAATTATGTACATAGACCGTATGCTTATATATACTTGATTTTGACTTGCATTGGGCAAGGATGGAATGCAGATCGTACAGGCCGTAAGGCAAAATCTCATGTTATGATAAAATGATAGATCTCCCCATAAATATTACTGTAAACTACGTTTCTCTCAAAAGGATTTTATTTTATAGTTTCCATATTTAAAAAAAAAAGAAATCACGATTTTCCAGTATCATAATTTCACTTTCACTGATTTGTTATTGTTTTGTTGTTGGCATTGCTTTGCTGGTGTTGGGTATTGGAGCGGTTTCCTCTTATAAACACGTAATCTTGGCTATTCAATTTTGCTGAAATGATCGGGCCAACTAAAATAAATAACACACAAACGCGTGGGTTTTCAGTGCCTAAACCTATGCTAATTCTAGGATCGGTGGTTTACTCCGCCACATTCTCCCGTTTGATAAGCTAAATCCTTGTTGGAGCTATAATCTACCAGTTTTGGGAATATTACAGAGGCCATGTGTTTGATCTCTAAAGATTACCGCGGGGTTAGTGTTGAACTCTTACGCAAGATTGACATGACCAGCCAGAGACCCGAAACTTGAGTCGACAAAGGTAATCGATAGCATCGCTTAACAAAGAATTGCCGTTATCACACCGTTGTGTTAAATGTTATTGCAAGAATCAAACCAAAGTCCACAGGGTGAACGGGGCATGTTCTTTTTCATCCCTACGTTGACTTAAAGCGAGAGGGACATTATCGTTATGTTTAATTGGATTGGTCCACGGCGATATACAATCAAAACTGAGATAGAGGGTGTGAATACAATTCTGACCCGAAGGACACCTTTTAAAATCGTAAGAGTAATTTGGTATTCGAACGGAAGGATTTCATATCCACAGGGTTTAATCCCATAAAGAAACCTCGCGTAATCTGTTGGCAGAACTTAAATGTAGATTCTAACAATAGACAAAGCTTCGAAAAGGTCAGTAAGTTATTGGCTCGATTTTTGCTGAATATTACCGCATCACAATTGTAATTATTTGTAGCAGGTAAACTTAATTACTAGGATCGTTTAGTATGTAAACATACATTTGTAGTGTTTCGTGTTCATGAGTATTTGAGTAGTTGGCTTGCGCTTTAAGTAGTGAATTATTAAATGTGAGGCGGAATTATGTAGACGGTTAGGTTGCTGTCAGAATTAATTTTTGTAATATCTCACCCTTAGGCTACTTCGTAGTAAACCAGTTCATCTAATAATTCGTTATGTTAGAATTTATTAAACATACTTGAATTGTGAATTAAGAAACATGGTTGAAGTATGCTAGATTAATTACTATGGACATATGCATATATCAGAGCATGGATCTTAACGAATGCGTGACCGATGATAGGCTGCGTGTAGTGTGAGAGGAGAGGACTAAAGAAAAGATTGTACAGTTCTTGTGTTTTCACAGGAAGCTTTTTAGGGGACAGAGAACAACCGGTTCCATTGTTTCACACGTCTTCAAAAGTTGGAGAGGGAATTGAGACTGCAGCCGAGACATCCGGAGTCGATAGAAGTATAATCATAGGGGAAAATTCGGAGGAGGAGGTGAAGGAGTCTGGATAAAATCGAGTAGAAGGAGGAAGAAAAAGAATTGGAAAAAGTTCGGGGATGAAGACAAGGAATTGTGTGTGTGTGTGTGTGTGTGTGTGAGAGAGAGAGAGAGAGAGAGAGAGAGAGAGAGAGAGAGAGAGAGAGAGAGAGAGAGAGAGAGAGAGAGAGAGAGAGAGAGAGAGAGAGGGGGGGGTTAAATAATCAATTAACACGTTAAACACATATAGTCGATGTGTATGGCGAGGCCAGTTGAGTGGTCCGATTCCGATAACCATTTGTCCTGGATTTTATATTTATAATGTCCATAATGGTTGACTAGCCAGGGTCTAAGGACGAGTCAGATATAATATGATAGCGTATTTCATAAATCGTAGCATTGGAATGATTTTTTTTTTATATTTTAGATACACTAGGGAAAAATAAATACCCCACCAAAAAAATCTAGAAAACATTTTGATCAAAATTCTTTTTTTTTTTAGGAAACAGCAACATATCAGAGGGAAACAAAAACACTTGAAATAATGTTCTAGTTATTTTTTTTTTCTGTTAAGTGGGGTGGGGGCATCTGTCTGGTGCCCTATCACTCATGGAAGGATTTTTTATGTCGACAAATCTTACGTTGGCCTTTATCTCTACTTATCTACGCTGGTTTGATGGTGTCGCCATAAACACGTAAAACATACTACCAACTGCTATCGACCAGTTAAATGAGAGGTAGTAAAGTAATAAAAGGCAGTCATTTTTATAAGTCGTATTTCACCGTCGTTATAATTGCTAAGGCTTCGATAATTGAGGAAGCTTACTATTCTGAACGAAAAACCCGAACTGACCCATATTAAGTCATTCAACGTTATTTGTACAGCCCGCAACCAACTGATTATTACGTACAATTTTAAACCTCAAAGAGATTTAATGTACCCGCTTAATTTATTAACCGTAGGTTACGTCCGCAGCGGGGACGATTAATCTCAGCATGTTTATTTAATTATTAACACCCCCAATTTGAAAATAACAAACAAGGTGCAATCCTGGTTTACACCATACCTTTTTTTTACGATACGGTCCTGCTCTATGAAGTCAAACCCACCCCCAACACATACTTGATCACGTAATCAATTTGTAATTTTAAAGTGCCTCTTGAATTTGATAAATAAGAGATTGATAAATTGACCCACATCCAAATTTGCGCAGGTGAATCTGTTTTTTAACTGACCATATAGGGCGTTCTAAATCTTATGAAATTATTTCTGGATTATCAAGGCAGACTTTATGATAATTTTACACTGTTGTCCCCATTATGATTTCTGGATCCGGAAAGTGGATTTCTGGATTAAGGAAGCAAATTAGCTTTGAAGGATTCCGTTCCATTAGACTATTTTCTTGATAGTAAGGTTTGCAGATAAACAAAGTCCCAATTAGCGAGACTCTCATCACTGTGGATTTAAAAATTTTGTTGCTACCACCAAAAACTAATTGTTGATGCAAAATAATGTGCTTCATTGACAAATATTTATATAACCGATAAAGCTAGGCATGGATTTTCCTAAATTATTTTGCTCCCTGGGTGGATCCTTCGTTTGGCACCCACGGAATTAATTTTACAATGTAAGCACACGTAATTTTATTATGTTTGCAAGTAGATTTTTAAACAGTACTGTCCTGTCTTAATCAAATTGGAAGTAAATTTTAATTTGTTGCAATTTTTAATTTGGTTTGAAACCTTGTACTGCTATTTCAATTTTACTGATGGCAGCCCCCCTTCAGTCTGGTAGCCCTCCCTTCATTGCGCCACTGACGCCACGAAATACGGTGAAACATATAGCTAATAACTTTTGGAAATACTGTAAAACATTTATAACAAATAAAGTTATGAAATACAGTAAAACATAACAAATAATGCTAGGAAATACTCTAAAAAGACGGTTATAATATAACACAAGTTAGAAACTACACGTACTTTCCTGCACAAATTAAACACTCTAGTAGGCCTATTATGAACTAAATACGAAACCATCGGTCTTCTGAAAATCGGTCAAAGCATTTGATCTAGCTAAGGTCGGTGGCGATTAACCGAAGGTTTACGTGTTATTCTGGTTCAATTTACAGGACAAGCTGGTTTATATAGTCTTTGTTGGGTGTCTAATTACCGGGAACTCAAGCTAGGCTGGACCTACCACACAAAACTGGCCATAGAACACAATTAATTTTACTATATAATCTCTACATTTGTTTCTCAGTACTGAACTTTCTACTGTGTGACAATCAATACAAATCATGCGTTGACCTAAAGTACCTTAAATTTCTTTATTTCAAAAGCAATTATAAAACACTTTGAAAATGTTGAAAATCCTGATATACAAATTATTTAATTGAAAATAGTTTTGATTTCAAGATTTCTGACTTTTTTCAGTGTCGATTTAAAAAGTGTCGATTTATGTTGATGTCGTTGGGAGGACTGCACTTTGCAACAAAAGGCCAAATACTATAAATTTGTCCATTCTTTTGTGCAAAGTATATTATTTGGAAAAATAAAATTATACAACCAAAAAGTCGCTGGATGGTACTAATAGCTGCCTAGTTTTGTCGCTCAGCATTAACAGGTTAATGTTAGGACTGGTCGGTTTGGTGTCAGGATAATGAGATTGGGTGGGACATCATGCTACATGTCTGTGGCATGATGCCCCAGTGCTAGACAATACTATAAACTGTCACACTGCAGACATCGTAGCGATATGATTGAAAAATTGCTAAAGCTACGTTAAAATTACAAATGATCGTATGCGGACTAGAAAATCAGGTCGCATGTATGAAAGCTGTCTGAGAAGCAACTGCGTACAGCAACTGCAAGTTACTTTTAATTACGGTATTTCTTTCTATGTATACGTATATAACACGTGCTCAGAAGGTCAATACAATGTCTGTATTGCGGAATATTGAAAAAAGCTTGAGAAATTATTTTCATGTCAAGTTTGTAATGATGATCAATATGATATTCAGTGAAACCTCCCAAAACCATTTCATCTGTAATAAGAACACCTCTGACTCAATATCCACAGTACGCTCTATTCTAGCTGGTACCCTGCTCCCATGTTGCAATGCAACGATGTAAAACCGCTAAAGGATACCAATGGAATCCTGCAAGACGGCGGAAGCAATAGAAAAATGCGTCGCTAACGTAGTAGCATTAAATTAGTCATTTCCAGCTGTGTAGTCACCGGCCTGGTCTTCTTATTGGCCTTAACTACGTCAATTATAGAAGAACTAAGTATTTGTTTGAAGTGACATTACGCAGTACGGTAATTCTCCGTCCTTATATATGGTTTGGCTTTAGGCATAGGGGTACGATGAGGGAATACACAATTATAAGGTAGTGCATTTTGCCGGAAATGTCACTGCAAGTTACTTGACTGTTTTACTGTTATTTTACATTACGTCAAGTATTAAAACTAGTACTATATTAAATACATACTGAGACAATAAATCTATATCTTAAATTATTGGTTCGTTTTGACACCAAAATAATATGGCCATTAACTGAGCAATGTTCAATTAAAATAAATGTTATGGTCTGTACTAGATTTACCGGTCGTTATTAAACACTTACGAACCATACATCACTTGAATTGAATACTATTGCCTTTTAAATTTAGTCAGACCATGACTTTGGGATGTATATTACTCAACGTAAAGCATTAACAGCTTTATGCAATTTTGTACACAGAAGGTATTGTGTGTTGTAAACAAACTACCGACATGCAAAGTGTTCCGAAACATGAATGTATATGCTCCATGAAGTGCAAATTTATGAACTGCTACGAAATAAATTACATTATGAATGTATTCAGTAACTCATCATGAACTGCTACGAAATAAATTACATTATGAATGTATTCAGTAACTCAGCATGAACTGCTACGAAATAAATTACATTATGAATGTATTCAGTAACTCATCATGAACTGCTACGAAATAAATTACATTATGAATGTATTCAGTAACTCATCATGAACTGCTACGAAATAAATTACATTATGAATGTATTCAGTAACTCATCATGAACTGCTACGAAATAAATTACATTATGAATGTATTCAGTAACTCATCATGAACTGCTACGAAATAAATTACATTATGAATGTATTCAGTAACTCATTATGAACTGCTACGAAATAAATTACATTATGAATGTATTCAGTAACTCAGCATGAACTGCTACGAAATAAATTACATTATGAATGTATTTAGTAACTCATCATGAACTGCTACGAAATAAATTACATTATGAATGTATTCAGTAACTCATCATGAACTGCTACGAAATAAATTACATTATGAATGTATTCAGTAACTCATCATGAACTGCTACGAAATAAATTACATTATGAATGTATTCAGTAACTCATCATGAACTGCTACGAAATAAATTACATTATGAATGTATTCAGTAACTCATCATGAACTGCTACGAAATAAATTACATTATGAATGTATTCAGTAACTCATCATGAACTGCTACGAAATAAATTACATTATGAATGTATTCAGTAACTCATCATGAACTGCTACGAAATAAATTACATTATGAATGTATTCAGTAACTCATCATGAACTGCTACGAAATAAATTACATTATGAATGTATTCAGTAACTCATCATGAACTGCTACGAAATAAATTACATTATGAATGTATTCAGTAACTCATCATGAACTGCTACGAAATAAATTACATTATGAATGTATTCAGTAACTCATCATGAACTGCTACGAAATAAATTACATTATGAATGTATTCAGTAACTCATCATGAACTGCTACGAAATAAATTACATTATGAATGTATTCAGTAACTCATCATGAACTGCTACGAAATAAATTACATTATGAATGTATTCAGTAACTCAGCATGCACAGATTTAATGTGCAAATTGCAAGGGATTCCAGGTCTTAATAGTTTGTTTACTTTTAAGTTATAAGTGTTCATATATGCGGGAACCGCAGTCTTGTCTAGGACTCATTAGAACGGCTGACAAAAGTGTGACAAAATTATATCACACCAACACACAAGCAGCTCTGAGAATTTTCAAGACGTGCTACTAGTGTTTGATGTTCAATTGTCTTGCGTGAATATTGGTTCTTCTTAAAATATGCTTTTCATCTTTAATGAACTACTATTAAAGATATTTACAAGAAAGTTGCAGAAAGTTGATGGCATTATTCCTGTCAAACGGAGTATCTTATCACCAAACTGATATTGAATTTCAGTTTCAAGGTTATCAAAGCAGATTGCATGGATCAATTTACACAATTTTGCAGCTATGACAAATTACGTATATGAACACATAGATCAGGCAATTCTAAAGTATTAACCCAATAAACAAATTTATTTGTAAGGCTTCTAAACTCTTTTATAATGATCTTTATGAAAGGTCAAAGGGGAAACAAATGTTTTTTTTTCTGCAACTTAACAGATGACAGATGGTCAAAGCATAAGTATTCCTTTCTTTGCTACATATTTTCTTTGTTAATTCTTTCCAGCGAAGATTCTAACCGATCATTTTTTAAAAATAAAAATAGCATTGCATAAATGGGTATCTGTTGTATTGAAGTAACGAAAAAGTTTGCGATAACGCAGCTGGTTATAACTTATAGTGCTATTTCTTTATTAGCAACGCATTTTTGCATTACTTCCGCCCTCATGAGTTATTATTCTACTGGTATCTGCCATTCAAAAGTGCATGCCTGGCATTGTGCGCGCAAAATAATGGAGGCAAGTGTGCTGAACTATATTTATTTTGCTATAATTTTGAATCCTATTCCGACCACCTACACTATTTCTGCGAGATGAAAATATACCTCAAAGGTAATTTACCGAATATCACACTTTATACCGGAAAAACAACAATTTATTCGGACAAATTTAGTCATTTTTACGACTGGATTAACCGCAGAACTGAACGAGAAGTTACAAATGAAAACAAAAATATGTCAAAATATTCGCAATTTGTTACATAAATAACCGAAGTGGCAGGAATGGCAGCTTTCGGCAGGTATTGGAGGTATTGACCTCTAAGACGTGATTAATGAACCGGATGCCATGCACCTCTAATAAACTAAGGCTTAAAATATTTGTTTCCATCAGTGTCTGGTTTTGGGAAGTTTATTTTGTAATTTATGCCATACCCGCTATGAAGAAGAAAAAAAAAACCCCGAATGCTTAAGCAATTGGAAATTAAGAAGTCGCACATAATATATAGGTTTTTAACATACTTTAGCACTACGTTGCAAAAACGTCAATCACGCAGGTAAAATATGGTGTTAAGATCACACGTTATTTAGTGTTATTTGGGAATATTAGCACATTTATTCTAACGTATATGAAACGTCGAATAATTTCAATGGAAAAATCTTTACTGACATAGTTCTGAAACCAATCGTTCATGCACGACTTTCCCATTAAAATATATTTTGATTTGCTTGCAAACATGTCATACATTTTCTATGAAATATTATTCTTTTTTGTAATGTGCGTCAATCAAGTAAAATGGAAATAACGTTGATAAACATAATGCTTAAAAAAATATATCAGTGGATTCTAAAAGCAAATTATTACGAATACACAAAACGCAATATTATTTATATCTATAATTTCTTTTTTTATTGCTGTGAGGAATCCAACATTCAGCTTTGTAATTTGATACATTGTACTTAGGCCAGCTACTTCATTCCAGATGAACATAATTTGTCCTCACCCATAGTAACATGGGGAAAAAAGAAGTTCTGTATTTAAAATGATGGGCATGGTGAATCGTTAAAATATCTTTTCAACTAAAGCAAATAATCTATTTTCCTACTATTTGGTTCAAATTTCCAACTTAGTGCCCTTCAATTGACAATTATAACTGCAGACCAGCAGACAAACGATGAACGCATATTTAAAAAATTTATCTAGATAATAATTTGTAATAAATGCTTTATCATTCGTCATTATTAATCAAATATCTTCATACCGATTGATCCTGACATAAAAGCCTGACTAAAGCATAAATAATACATATTATTTTCTAGAGATTAGTCCAAGAACGTCTACCGACAATATAGATCATTGATAAAAACAGTCAATGAACGGTTTCTTTGTTTTCGTTTCCGTATTTATTTCCTGTATTACTAGCTTTTTTTATTACGATTTTAAATTTGTTGTTTTTGTAAGCAGATTAATATTGAGTTATAAATAGCTGGAAATATGAAACTTATTTTTTACACAAGTGATAGGATAAGGATTTTATTGGTCCTTCGTGGAATATTTTATTTCACAATATAACGACAACAATGGCTTCGGGGTTAAGATTTATACTGAGGTTCTGGAGCGTCTCCTGCACAAAATACGTAGCTTTCCTCCAGCTTAAGAAATTACGTTTTCATCGATGTGTTTGACTTTTTAGTGGCTTTCAGGGAGCAATGTTCTGGACGAAAATAATTTGTGAATGAATTCTAAACGTCAGTCCATAGAGAAAAGGAAAAGTCTGCAAATAATTATTTTGAACAGAGTTCAGGAAAACTTTGTTTTTAAATAAAAATGTCTTATCACTTTCCTTTTAGATATCACTCTGGAGATTTACAATTTTGATTCACAATTACAAGAATTTTTTCAAGATATTTCAGAAAGCGTTGACCGCTTCGGTGGCCTAGTGGTCAAAGCGTTGGCCTCAGATGCGGGGGTGGGGTGGGGTGTCACGGGTTCAAATCCAGATCGAGTCATACCAAAGAATTGTAAAATGGTACTAACAGCTGCCTTGCATGACGCTCAGCATTAAAAGGAAGTGTTAGGAATGGTTGGCCTGGTGTCAGGATAATGTGACTGGGTGGGACATGATGCCACATATCTGCTGCACGATGCCCCAGTGCTAGACATCACTATGAACTGCCACACTGCAGACATCGTAGCAATATAACTACAAAATTGTTAAAGCTATATTAAAAATCTAAATCACATACACAAAACGCGTTGGATAATATTGCAAAACAATGACATTTTAATACGGATTGCGACAGATTGTACGGCATCCTTTTCGTTAGCTTAGACTTGAAGTCTTTATTAAACGGCACGCGGGTTCCAAAGAAAATTAAAACAATTTCTTACACAAGCAAACATGTCGCTTTTGCAAGTTTTTTGTGCGCTTCATAGCCTCAATATATATATATATATATATATATATATATATATATATATATATATATATATATATATATATATATATATATATATATATATATATATATATATATCTGTATGTATGTATGCATGCATGCATGCATGCATGCATGTATATGTGTGTATGTATGTATGTATCGTCTATAGTCACTTATAAGACGAGTTCAACTGCAAACTGCATAGACCCAAATCTGCGGTAGTATAATGCGTCAGTAGATCCGGGTTGGTGCATTTTATTAAGAGTATTCAGTAGAACAGTAGAATAAGCAAGATAGACCTTGATCTGCAGGCGCATTATTGGACCTCAGATTAGTATATTTGTTGTTTGCAGTTCGACGCATCTTATAAGTGAGTACATACTGGAACATAGAACTGCGGTGTAAGGCAGGGTTGCTAGATCACAGTATGTTGAGGGACACGTTTTGTTTAAATCAATATTACCTCGAGAGATTCCCTATTGAAAGAGGATTTAGGTTTTAATTTGTATGGAATATAATATGAAATCCATTTTGTATTTTAACAAAAAAAACTTTATATCACCAACCTGAATAAGCAAGGATCTTACAGAAATGTTCACCTCATATATATATATATATATATATATATATATATATATATATATATATATATATATATATATATATATATATATATATATATATATATATATATATATATATATAGTAAATGCGAGCCAAAGTTATATTTTTCAATGTGTCGTAACTTTTGTTTAAATTAATCTCAAATTAAAGATTTATATAAGAAAGTGCAACAATCACTAATCTTATTCAATCAAAACGAAACGAAACATGAGCAGCAAATTTTTTTTGAAGTAAATACTGTTCTGAGAGCTTGTCTTTGACTTAAATAACTTCTTGGCATCAACTAGGCGGTGCAATATGCAACAATACGACGTGGTTTTGCTAACCTAGATATAACGTTGTGAAACATGACTCACCCAGCAATATAGCATGGTTATGAATCTAAGATAGCACAGGATCTACGCAAAAATTATTAGTCCACCCGATAATCGCAAGAAGCCTTTAAGGACATACGGTTCTAATTGAATGGAAATACGGGAACCACTCTGATAATGGTTGATCATAAAATAGAGTATACATCCGGGAGACATTGATTTATTGATGGAATTTCAATCCTTTAAGAGCCTTGAGTTTGAAACACTCATTACTGAAATTAGCACCCGACTCTTTGGTGCAGAAATTAAAGTACCCGTTTCATTTTCCTTTCACAGAAGCTGACATCCATGTTTCATCTATACTCATAAATATAGGTTTGACCATGACCACTCAGAAATTTAAAATTATAAAATTTTTAATATCATGGTGTTTGCATTATATTGTTATGGGAACTGAATTTTTACATTGAGTTTTTTACATGTTTCAATATATTTTGGATATATTTTATATGTGGACACGAAACATTTTAATGCTTCTAATGACTACAAATTGGTGCCATCTAATTTTATACTTTGCCCTTGATAAGCCAGAATGAAGTCGTTTTACAAAAAAAGATACAAACTACAAACTAAATCTGAACTATTTGGTTTTATAAAAGTGTCAACAGTATTAAGTTTTTTAACAGACTGTTTTTCAAAGAATTTTAGGTACTTGATCATGCGTGAAAGAGTGACTCAGCTATATCCGATTTATTCCCTATGTATCTCACAGAAGATAAAGTTTTGCTATCATAAATCGTATGAAGTTTGTGCTATTAAATTTGCATGCCTACCATGCACCACGTCATGCATAATTTATGAAACCATCGTGCTTTATTTAACCTGGAGAGAGAGAGAGAGAGAGAGAGAGAGAGAGAGAGAGAGAGAGAGAGAGAGAGAGAGAGAGAGAGAGAGAGAGAGAGAGAGAGAGAGAGAGAGAGAACAATCAATAGTGTAGCTATGACCAACCATATTAGTTGAACCATATGTTACTTGTATTTAAAAATAAAGGTGAATTGACAGCCCTAAAAACAAATATAACCTTTCTTAAAGTCAGCCTTTTATCTCGAGGACGATGCCACATCGTTCCTATAAGGTGCTCTGCTCGCACTATAATAAAATAAAATAAAAGCAATTTATTTCATTCAAATTAAAATATTTCCGTAACATGTTACATAACCTATATAGAGTAGTTTACAAATTTAGTGCAAGTTATTACCTTAAAAAATAGGTAAGATAGTGTTGGTGGTAGCTAATAAACTGCAACTAAAGGACAATGAAGGAAATATACGTTAATAAAGGAATTGATGTCTAAATACCATCTTATGAAAGCCAAGAAATGTAAGGTTACTGCAGGACATTTTGTGATTGATGGACACTCCAAAAGTCAAACAGATGTCAAACTTTACTCCCGCAAAGTATATGCCAGAAACTAACCTTGCACTCATTCACAGGTATGGTTACGAAAGATAATTGGCCCAGACCTTTGAGTTTAGGATCGTATTACTGCATTACTAACTCGTAGTTATGTCCAATGTTGCGTGCAAAGAGACGGCATTTAACGTCCAATGTTGCATGCAAAGAGATGGCATTTAACGTCCAATGTAGCATGCAAAGAGGCGAAATTTAACGTCCAATGTAGCATGCAAAGAGGCGGCATTTAACGTCCAATGTAGCATGAAAAAAGACAGCGTTTAACGAATTAAAAGCAAGGTGCAAAAGAGGAATTATACAAATATTAAACTGATCAGAAAGCAGTTAAAGAAAACAGAAATGAGAAAGAAACAGCAGATTTCCAATTTTAAAATTAAAACATGAACAAGACTAGAAAGAAGAGGGATGTTCTCATATGAATGACCACGTGGATAAAGAAGAAACGAATAAAAAGTTTAAGACGCAGTTAATAGTAAAAGAAAATATGCGATTCTATGTCCATCAGTCAAAAAAAATCTGACAGTGCCTGTAGATAAAAACAAAATTAACACAGGCTGAGCTGAACGAAACTGTTGAATGAATTCCAATGCATTTTCAAGCAATTTGACGAAGCATTAAATCATATATCACATGCTGACATTTTACTTTTCCCAATATTCATGTTTCTGACCTTTGACAAAGAGAATCTGCTGCTAAACGTGATGGGGCATAATTTATGCCACATTGTATGTCACGCTAGCTTATCGAATAGGACTCGGACTTATCAACGTTTAATCACTTGATACAAGGGAAACACAATTATTCTCCTTTTGTTGCAGCAAACTGATACAAATTAATTTTCCTTTTATAGGGTACGTACTCGCTCTAATAAAAAAAGAACATCAATTTAATACAGAAGATGTATTCATCGTCTTTGTCACGTATTATTAATGTATTGGTTGTAAATAAAGTACCTGACTAAAATTTTAGTGATATAATTGTATCATGAAAATGATTAATGTTAAAACTATAAATCAGTTTATAAATATATACATGGATAAATGCATTAGGAAATATCTACATTTGTGACTCCTAGTCTAATTAGGAACAGAATTTGGTCTGGATCTTTGTGGATTGCTGCTAGTATCTACTGCTACAAGTTGCAATATATAATGTGTGTGTGAGTGCTGTTGGTATCTACTGCTACAAGTTGCAATATATAATGTGTGTGTGAGTGCTGTTGGTATCTACTGCTACAAGATGCAATATATAATGTGTGTGTGAGTGCTCTTGGTATCTGCTGCTACAAGTTGCAATATATAATGTGTGTGTGTGTGAGTGCTGTTGGTATCTACTGCTACAAGATGCAATATATAATGTGTGTCTGAGTGCTGTTGGTATCTACTGCTACAAGATGCAATATATAATGTGTGTGTGAGTGCTGTTGGTAGCTACTGCTACAAGATGCAATATATAATGTGTGTGTGAGTGCTGTTGGTAGCTACTGCTACAAGATGCAATATATAATGTGTGTCTGAGTGCTCTTGGTATCTGCTGCTACAAGTTGCAATATATAATGTGTGTGTGTGTGTGAGTGCTGTTGGTATCTACTGCTACAAGTTGCAATATATAATGTGTATGTGAGTGCTGTTGGTATCTACTGCTACAAGATGCAATATATAATGGTGTGTGAGTGCTGTTGGTATCTACTGCTACAAGATGCAATATATAATGCGTGTGTGAGTGCTGTTGGTATCTACTGCTACAAGTTGCAATATATAATGTGTGTGTGAGTGCTGTTGGTATCTACAGCTACAAGATGCAATATAAAATATGTGTGTGAGTGCTGTTGGTATCTACTGCTACAAGATGCAATATATAATGTGTGTGTGTGTGTGAGTGCTGTTGGTATCTACTGCTACAAGTTGCAATATATAATGTGTGTGTGAGTGCTGTTGGTATCTACTGCTACAAGATGCAATATATAATGTGTGTGAGTGCTGTTGGTATCTGCTGCTACAAGTTGCAATATATAATGTGTGTGTGAGTGCTGTTGGTATCTACTGCTACAAGATGCAATATATAATGTGTGTCTGAGTGCTGTTGGTATCTACTGGTACAAGATGCAATATATAATGTGTGTGTGAGTGCTGTTGGTAGCTACTGCTACAAGATGCAACATATAATGTGTGTGTGAGTGCTGTTGGTATCTACTGCTACAAGTTGCAATATATAATGTGTATGTGAGTGCTGTTGGTATCTACTGCTACAAGATGCAATATATAATGGTGTGTGAGTGCTGTTGGTATCTACTGCTACAAGATGCAATATATAATGTGTGTGTGAGTGCTGTTGGTATCTACTGCTACAAGTTGCAATATATAATGTGTGTGAGTGCTGTTGGTATCTACTGCTACAAGATGCAATATATAATGTGTGTGTGAGTGCTGTTGGTATCTACTGCTACAAGATGCAATATATAATGTGTGTGTGTGTGAGTGCTGTTGGTATCTACTGCTACAAGTTGCAATATATAATGTGTGTGTGAGTGCTGTTGGTATCTACTGCTACAAGTTGCAATATATAATGTGTGTGTGAGTACTGTTGATATCTACTGCTACAAGATGCAATATATAATGTGTGTGTGAGTGCTGTTGGTATCTGCTGCTACAAGTTGCAATATATAATGTGTGTGAGTGCTGTTGATATCTACTGCTACAAGATGCAATATATAATGTGTGTGTGAGTGCTGTTGGTATCTACTGCTACAAGATGCAATATATAATGTGTGTCTGAGTGCTGTTGGTATCTACTGCTACAAGATGCAATATATAATGTGTGTGTGAGTGCTGTTGGTATCTACTGCTACAAGTTGCAATATATAATGTGTGTGTGAGTGCTGTTGGTATCTACTGCTACAAGTTGCAATATATAATGTGTGTGTGAGTACTGTTGGTATATACAGCTACAAGATGCACATTCCTAAATTTGTAAGAAGTCACAATTGAATTATTTGCATTTATTCATATTGTAATTCTTTAAATTGTATGTTAGATGTGTTTTATTTACAACATTACTACATATATCCAAACAGAAAGTAGAGTTGTTATCCCCACCAAACAGAGATGAAAACTTATCCCCACCAAACATAGAGTAATGTTGGTATCTGCTGCTACAAGTTGCAATATATAATGTGTGTGTGAGTGCTGTTGGGATCCACTGCTACAAGTTGCAATATATAATGTGTGTGTGAGTGCTGTTGGTATCTACTGCTACAAGTTGCAATATATAATGTATGTGTGAGTGCTGTTGGTATCTACTGCTACAAGATGCAATATAATGTGTGTGTGAGTGCTGTTGGTATCTACTGCTACAAGATGCAATATATAATGTGTGTGTGAGTGCTGTTGGTATCTACTGCTACAAGTTGCAATATATAATGTGTGTGTGGGTGCTGTTGGTATCTACTGCTACGAGATGCAATATATAATGTGTGTGTGAGTGCTGTTGGTATCTACTGCTACAAGATGCAATATATAATGTGTGTGTGAGTGCTGTTGGTATCTACTGCTACAAGATGCAATATATAATGTGTGTGTGAGTGCTGTTGGTATCTACTGCTACAAGTTGCAATATATAATGTGTGTGTGAGTGCTGTTGGTATCTACTGCTACAAGATGCAATATATAACGTGTGTGTGAGTGCTGTTGGTGTCTACTGCTGCAAGTTGCAATATATAATGTGTGTGTGAGTGCTGTTGGTATCTACTGCTACAAGATGCAATATATAATGTGTGTGAATGCTCTTGGTATCTACGGCTACAAGTTGCAATATATATTGTGTGTCTGAGTGCTGTTGGTATCTACTGCTACAAGTTGCAATATATAATGTGTGTGTGAGTGCTGTTGGTATCTACTGCTACAAGATGCAATATATAATGTGTGTGTGAGTGCTGTTGGTATCTACTGCTACAAGATGCAATATATAATGTGTGTGTGAGTGCTGTTGTTATCTACTGCTACAAGTTGCAATATATAATGTGTGTGAGTACTGTTGGTATCTACTGCTACAAGTTGCAATATATAATGTGTGTGTGAGTGCTCTTGTTGGACTTGTAATGTGGCTTTAAAACAATTCTGTCATATCGTTACGATGTCTGCAGTATGGCAGGTTATAATGAGGTCTAGTACTGAGACATCATGCCGCTGATATATAGCATGATGTCCCACCTAGTCACATTATCTTGACAGTGGGGGGAGAGAATATCGCCAAAATGGCGTTTTCATTTGTATCACTTTCGAAACTACTTTCTTCATCTATTTAGCAAGAATATATGCTCATATCTCAGCTCTTAAGACCTACATTTCCATATTTAGATCTATTTTATTTATGTCTTCTCCCCCTAGGGTGTTCCCTCTCCCCATCGGAATGAATTGATCTTAATATGTCAAGACTGTTGAACCTCTAGAATACATGTATGTAATCAATGAAAAGGCGTCGTCAAGAATGCATAAAAATGAAACCCAAACAACACAAAGCGGGCTTCAAGTATTAAAATTTCATAATTATTTTTTTCTAGATTAATCATATAAATTTTCGGTAACTAAACTGACACGAACTGTTGCTATTCGATTTTTTTTGTGTCACGCATTAGGTATTGTATACCTGCTACACTGCGGCTTTCTTGGGTTCTCCGCCACATATAACTATACCATGTGGTGACAAAAATGGCATTAAACTCACAAATATCACAAATAGAAACTCAATATTAAACAGTTAACATTTCTGCGATAAACTCTTGATTAAATATAGTAATTAAATTGTTTAAGTTTCAGTTTTATCTTTCATCACAGTCAAAAGATAACGTGTGAAAACGATGGAGAAATTATGGATTGGTTAGAGTCGAGTGCAAATCGAAATTAAGTAACATCTAAATTATGGTACAGCCTCCTGACCGAAATACCGAACACTGCCAACACACAAAATTCATGTCTGAAGGAAAAGATAGCCCAAATCCTTACAAGTAAACCACTGATCATTGAAATGTGTTGTTTAATGATGTCAAAAGTCTGATTTAATCTTTTTGTCATGTTAACAAAACAAACTCAACCATCAGCATTCAATATATTAATCCATGAAAAAAAACTCTGTTGAGGAAAAGTTTTAAAACTTCTTCGTTTTCGCTTGAAAACAAACATTTAATTTGACAAGATACACAGTCTAAAACATCCTATGTACATTCCTAAACTTGTAAGAAGTCACAATTGAATTCTTTGCATTTATTCATATTGTAATTCTTTAAATTGTATGTTAGATGTGTTTTATTTACAACATTACTAAATATAGCCAAACAGAAAGTAGAGTTGTTATCCCCACCAAACAGAGATGAAAGCTTATCCCCACCAAACAGAGATGAAAGCTTATACTCACCAAACATAGAGGGAATATCTACTCCCTACCAAACAAAGAGGAAAGCTCTTATCCCCAACAAAGAGAGAAAAAGCCCTGGTCTCTACATTGTATGTACATATGCATTATTACATGACACCAGTATATTTAAATAAGTCAGAGAGTTATAACTCGTCAGAAGCAGGAATCGAACCTGTTCCACTACTTACAGTACTATCTGAAAGCTCTTTCGCACCAGTGTATAACCAACGCGACCATGCGCTCGTAAACCACCACTACACCAAAAAATAGAATGGAACAAAATGGAGGGAATAAACTCAAAATGTATAAAACCTCACGTGGAATTTCTTTATACATGTTAATGTTAAAATTCATTTGCCTAACTACTTTCGGTTCTTCGTTCAAGCATTTACAATGTTTTACGTTATGATTAATGCTGTTGATATGATGTGACATACCATTGTACACAAATGCATAAGACTTAAATACCATGAAATACATTTACCTTTCAGATGACTAAGAGAGAGAGAGAGAGAGAGAGAGAGAGAGAGAGAGAGAGAGAGAGAGAGAGAGAGAGAGAGAGAGAGAGAGAGAGAGAGAGAGAGAGATGAATGTTGGATGTTAAAGTTTTTATGACCAGTGCATAAAAGAGATGGAAACAAATAAACCAATCAGAACTTTTACATCTCGCCTAGAATCGAAAGCCACAAGATAATACGCTACAGGTATAACGATAGTGATTTGAACTACCGGAGAGAGGTTAATTATAGAATGACCGCATCAACGTACAGAGTCTTGAGATATTGCATATTTGTACCACCGTTTGTCTAATACCATTATTGTATTACTCATATAGACAGAGAGAGGGCGCTGTAAATACCGACAGTAGAGAAACCAATGCCAAGGCATCTCAATAACCATTTGTATTAGCAAACTGATGGCTGGGTTTTACATTAACAATCCACGAGAAAATTAGATTATAAGTCTGCATTGTAGGTGCAGCTGTCTAATTTCGTATTTGTTTCCATTTTAATATTATTATAATTAGTGCATCTTCCTTCTTCTTCAATCCTCTTTTAAACCATTGACTCTCAAACACGTTAAAGAATGTTGTTTTTGTACCTGCTATACCAATAGTTTCTACCAGAATTATTACGCATACTTTTAGATAGTTCATATAATATTTTATTCAGTACAAACACAGATATTACATACACTAAAACGACGAATTCTCTTGGTCCTTCGGTAAACGGGGGTTGGGGGTGTTGTGGGTGCACCGCACACTCTACTAAGCGGATTATTTTTTCTTCTTTCTTTTCATTATTTTATTTTGGGGCTTATATAAATATATGTACATCTGTTTCGCCAAACAAATAAGAGGAAAATCATGTCACGATGAAGGAAACACAGTTAAATAAGATATGTTCACTTACCTTAATTCAAATTTCTTTTAAAATTGCGTTGTGACAGTACTAAAGATGAATGAAGGATTAGAATATGTCTTACTGTGGGATTGCATGGTTATCTACCTTGAAGAAATGTTTCACTACAAGATCGAAGTTTTGCAGTATCCTTGAAGACATGTCTTCACAAACACGAATGCGCGTGTATTCTAACAAGCTTTGAATATTGGTATTTTTCCATTATCTAGGTTTGACGGCAGAACTTCCAAAAGCATTTTATTATTTTTTTTTTCTTAAGAATAATTTTGTTGTTAATTTGTTAATGAAATTAGTAATTTTAAGAATAGGAACATATATGTTACATGATGCGGCTCATTCCGTGTGTCTAAATTTAAAGATGATGAAAACAAATATGGGTATATGCTTTTCGAACAGTGGATTTCGAGAGCAAATATTATCGACGTTTCTCATACTTTTAACGAATGTCTTATAAACGTACTTACTTTTATATACACATTTAATTTATGTTATCCATGTGTCAGGTAACTTTTGAATCATGTGTTATCCTCGTTTCATGTAACTTTAGGGCCCCGCTGGCCGAGTGGTCTAAAGCGCTCTCCGTTACGGATCACTGCCATCTCACCTCTGTCTGCATGGGTTCGAGTCTAAGATTCGGCGAATGTGGATATGTGAGAAAGCTTGCCAGTAGCTCCTCGTGGGTCGGTGGTTCTTTCCGGTGATTTCCCGGTTTCTTCCTCCACCATTAATACTGGCCGCCATGAATAGCCTATCGTGTGCTGAAAAATGGCGTTAAGCCCAACAACAACAACAACAACAACAACAACAACAACAACAATTCATGTAACTTTTGAATCATGTGTTACCACAATGGTGAGAGTTCGAATCCTACCGTGAGCAAAGACTTTGCTCCAATTGCCTCTGCACTAAATAATAGTTATATATTGTTGTACCATAAAAAACCCTAACCACATATTCACGCGCACCTTAAAACTTTGGCAATAATTAGAACATATGACATTCAGAAGTTTATATCTACTATCTACCAACAGTAAATGCAATTTAAGTAATTGAACAAATCCTTGAAACTGTACACTCATTCTTATCCTTCCTAATAGTTTACAATTAAAATCTGACAAAAATAAATGATTAGACGAAAGTACTCGGTTATAAATAGAGTAAAACAGCAAACAACAAAATTATCCTGATTTGCCTTAGCATAACGCACCAGAAAATCAGGGTCTGTGCTGTTTATCGTTTTAATTACTCCTAACAAACTGCATCGAGCCAGATCTAAGGGGTCTGTACAGTTGGACTTGTCTTTTATTCGATCATATACGCTAAATTCAATGTAAGAGTACGTGACGATGCTCTTGCATACATGGAGTACTATGAATCTTTGAGCAGTGTTACTCGTTTGGATACATGGAGTACTGTTAATCTCTTGGATACATGTAGTACTATTAATTTCTTGGATAAATCGAGTAGTATTATTTCTTTAGGATGCATGGAGCACTACGCATCTCTTAGATAAATGGAGCACTGTTACTATATTGAACACATGGAGTACTGTTAGTCTCTTGGATACATGAAATACTCTGAATCTCTTGGATATACGGAGTATTGTTAAAATCTTGGATACGTGGAACACTGTTAATCTCTTGGATACATGGAATATATCTCTAGGACACATGGGGTACTGTTAATTTCTTGAATACGTGGAACACTGTTAATCTCTTGGATACATGGAACACTTTTAATCTCTTGGATACATGGATTACTATTGAGTTCCACTATCTAGGTTCGACGCCATAAAATTTATCTGAAAGTATTTTCTGGCTAGGGTGGGCGTGGGGAAGGGGATCACTTAAAATGTTTGGTCATTTGTTACCGTCGATAATTTTATTTAAGATTACAAGGTTTATGTCTTGTGTATTCCGATTTCTTCTTCATATTTAAAATTGTCAAATTCAGGGATTAATACAAAAAAGAAATATAACTTAGAATATTTTGAATTTCGCAAGCATGTACACATTCCTTCTGAAAAAAAAACTATTTATAATATTCTAAACGACTTTTCTATCAATTTACTAAAGGTTTTTGTTTCGATTTAATAAAACTGCATGTCAGAATAATGCATTAGAAGATAACAAAGAAATTAGAAAATACCTACATAGATTTAAAACAGAATGAAACAAAACGCTTGAGTTGAGCTATCTCATTATTTAAATTTTTTATTTACACGCTGTCGTCAAGATTCATATTTATGGTTTAATGACAGTCAGGTGCCTCTTACGTAAAGTTACACATCATTGAAAATCGGAATGTTACATTTGTCCAGGATGTAGTTGAATGTTACATTTGTCCCGGATGTAGTTGAAATACATGAAATAGGTCTGTTCAAACAAGGAAGGGATATAAAGCAATGTTACCGTCAGATGTTACCGTCTGATGTTACCATCAGATGTTACCACCAGATTATCCTTTAAAATGTCGGCAAAACCCACAAAAGGACGTCTTATTAACGGACCTTTCAAGCTCACTTGATCCAGCAAGGGATCGCGCGTCAGGGATTGAGATAGATGCAATAAACCGACGACCAACAGTGCAAAACTAGTATCTAATTTGCCTGAGCGCTTTCCACACTTAATGAGTCTTTTTCAAAGCATATATAACACATAGAAAAAACAAACAAGAAAACATTGAAAACGTTGTTTGTAAAACTTTGCATGGCTGCTTCTATATGAATTAAACCTACAGATGCATTGTTTCAACCAGCCTATAAAGTCTTGTCGCGGATACTGAGAAATATTTGCATTGACCTAGAAATCTATGAGCCAGAGCGACATCTATTACTTTGTGCACATGTATGCAACGCAAAGTTTGAAAAAAATATCTAAATATCTAATATATAAACTGCACTTCAAAAATGTACTTCAAAATATTTTCATGTAGATGTCAGGAAAAATCGTATATACCATTGAATAACTGATAAATAAGACTGTACCACTGATGTGAAACCATGAGCTATTTGTACAGCGTGCTGGGGTGGGGGAATTGGGATGGTTATGCATCACTTTTGCCAGTGTTCTTTACATATATACACCAAGACAAGAAGCTGAAGTAATTAAATATATCTGGTTGATAGATGAGGTAGAAAACAAAAGACCTTGGATTGTGGGCAAAAGTTCGGCAAGAAATAAGACTATAAAATTAATTTTCTTCGTGTTTTATTAGCCAAATCAAAACGATCTTAATCCGGAGAATAAATGTTGAGATAGAATAAAAGCGAATAAATGTCTTGAATATGAAGCTTTAAATCAAATGAGAAATCGGAATAATATAGTTAAATAATATAGATAATGAAGGAAATTAAACCAATACATATTTTAAAAACGTGTATTCGCATGTTCGATGTGACACCATTTCAATGTCACATCTCCTTTCACATAGGGTAGACACGATGCGTCTATTTTCTCATTCAGATAAATTCGTGTTCGTTTTGTCAAAGTGACAATAAATGTTGAATTTTAAAAAATCTAAATGATTTGATTTGTACGGTACGTTAATAAAGTTTCACCTTTTCTCCATTTCCTTAGGAAGTTCCTTACTGTGCCTCCTTTATAACATGGAAATTGCCATAGATAGCATCCTGTGCCCTTTACTGCCTTTAAATGATTGTCCCAAGTATCTACCATTAAAGAATTGTGATAATTGCCAGGTACAATGCCAAGCGATCATATCAACGCTTATTTTTGCGAGAGTAATTTGCAGAGAAATCACAAATATTGTTATCCAGAAATTTCTCCGTAAAAGTGAAAAAGTAGTCTATTCAGACCACTTGGGCTATTTCTACTATTGGATTGACAATGGAATTGACCAAGAAGTTGAGAATGACGATGTAGTTCTTTGCAGTGATTAGTGACCTTTCAAACACTCTGAAAATAAATATCAGATGAATATATCTTCAGTATTTACTTATAATTTGTTTTATAACTGGCCAGGACAAATTATCTTGAATTCTGACTAAAAGTAACACTTACATCGAAGAGGACCCCTCTCCCCAAAAGAGCAAATCCTCCTCCAAAAAACAACAACAACAACAAAACAAAACAAACAAACAAAACAACAAACAACCAAAACAAAACCAGAATATTTTTAGTAAGCTCTATGGAGCAGGTGAGTATTTGAACTTCTTAATTGTAACATTCACAAATGAAAATAAATCAATTGTGTATCCTAAACGTTAAAAATAAACACAACCAAAATTGATGTGCTGGCAGACAAAATGAGAGAGAGAGAGAGAGAGAGAGAGAGAGAGAGAGAGAGAGAGAGAGAGAGAGAGAGAGAGAGAGAGAGAGAGAGAGAGAGAGAGAGAGAGAGAGAGAGAGAGAGAGACTTTATTGTCCCAAACTCACTAGGTCAATACGTATACCGGCCGATAAAGTAATACGATCAAAGACTCCAAACGTCGGATCCAAGATTTTCCGCAGGGCAGTTCTACGTATTGGACCATGCAATAACCCTCAATGGGGAATTAACGGCAGTTAGAAGTTAATCCCTGCCGGCACAGGTTTGAATAGACGCCACGTTAGCCAAATTTATCTTGATCTAAGCCCTTTGACTTTGGCGTTCCCCAGACCAAAATAAACTGACATTCCCTCACACCTACTTTGTCCTTCCACCCGGGCAAAACCCTAATTTATTTTATGACACGAATCTTTCCCGCAGGTAAACCTGTAAAAGGTCTATAACAAACATAATTAGTTATTTAATTACTGAGGCATATACCGCAAAGGGTGCGATAATCCGGCCAATGTAATCCACATTTAAATTCAGCTCTGCTTTTCGGATTAAAAAAAAATCCTCTAACGACCGATTAGACCGACGTAATATATACCCCCAACGGAGAAGTTATAATCGATGTTTCACTGTATCCGGTGATTTTGATCTCACGAGTATTCTATGGTTTTAATTTCATCTGTATTTATAGTTTCCATTTCTTCTGTGATTTTGATTTTAACTGTGTTCTATTATTTTGATTTCAACTGTATGTCGTGATCTTTATTTCTTCAAAATTACATGATTTAAATTTCATTTGTTTTGATTTCGTCTGTGTTTTGATTTCACCGTAATTATATATTATCTGTATATTGGTTGACGTTTTGTATTCTTGCTTTGTTTTGTGTCGTCAGCCTTGAAAAGGAGATCGCGTGTCCAATTTCCCTAACACTATTTGTATACATACTTACGTGCGAACGTACACCTTGTTAATAAAACCGAGAAATATTAACATGCGCTAAGATACAAGTCACATAAAAATGTGCTACTTTAAAACGTGCACACATCTTAATTTTTTAAAGCATAATATCTTATGCTTTGAAAAACCGAGCAAAGTTTTTTGAATTATAAGCAACGTGTTTGTTTTTTTCACATAGCCTGTGTGTGTGTGTGTGTGTGTGTGTGTGTGTGTGTGTGTGTGTGTGTGTGTGTGTATAATGCACATTTAGGAGGGTTATACTATACATATTTGATAATTTTTATGACATTTTTATTTTTTCGTTTTTAGACCCGTTAAATGGCAGAACTGTTTTCGCCTCGAATAACACCTCAAATACGGCAATAAATGAAAGGTGTTGTCTGCATAAAGGAAAAGACCGATCTGAAGATTAAAAAAATGATATATAGACCAATATTGATACATTCGTGAATTAATCATTTCCCTGTTGGAATCCATAAGCACACACATGCCAAATATTTTGTATATTTTGACAGACAACCGGCAGCAGGCAATGATTTATTTATATTCTTGACATCGTCAAGTCTAAGTGATATGATAATATTGATGTACACAGACATCGTCAAGTCTAAGTGATATGATAATATTGATGTGCACAGACATCGTCAAGTCTAAGTGATATGATAATATTGATGTACACAGACACCGTCAAGTCTAAGTGATATGATAATATTGATGTACACAGACATCGTCAAGTCTAAGTGATATGATAATATTGATGTACACAGACATCGTCAAGTCTAAGTGATATGATAATATTGATGTACACAGACATCGTCAAGTCTAAGTGATATGATAATATTGATGTACACAGACATCGTCAAGTCTAAGTGATATGATAATATTGATGTACACAGACATCGTCAAGTCTAAGTGATATGATAATATTGATGTACACAGACATCGTCAAGTCTAAGTGATATGATAATATTGATGTACACATTCCGGAAATTATTCTGATAGTTCGGAGTTAAGTTTAGTCAAATTGTCTTTGGTAATATTGGAAGATTGATTCCATTGTTTCTGAATTTCAACTTTTATCAGTCGAGGATTGAAAGGGAGTTGTAGGTATGGGATATGGTGAGTGGATGAGGTGGGTTGGGGTTGGAGGTCCAGTCAACGCATTATACGTCTTTTTAAAATATGAAATAAAAGACGCTCTAAGGACATGCAGAGAAAATGATAATTATTTAGCAAAACGAATGCTTCTTTCTTGCTTGGACCATTCTCTTATAAAAAAAAAAGGAAAAACAGACTGATCTGTATATTCTTTTCCTGGATTTGCTTTAGATACCTGTGACTATTGATTCAGGATATTGAATGAGTGTTCAATTTATAAGAAACTTATGAAACTAATTCATTCATTTCTAACTGATCTTAAAAACGTATTATATTTGATATAAAATAGATACAAATATGAAATTGTTTTTAACTCATGGAAATTTATGCTTGTGTCAATCAGAACTACGACGAACTTACCTAGTTCAACATCACAAAGTTGTGTTTACTCAGGTAACGTACCAAAATTCGGAAATTTGTTCCAGCAATGTTGTATCTTTACTGTTTTATTTGATTAGACATTACCTTCGGAGAGAAGTAATTAACATATGGCGAGAATTTGCAAAAAATCCCTATCAGCTTCATCAATATTGAATTGGCAAGTTAATAATTGAGCTAAGTATATGTATGAGCAATGTAAAAATGAATTAAATTACGGCATCTTTTCAAAAATGCCCTGGTTTGTTATATTTTATTATAGCAGTGATGGATATTGATTCCGCTTTAAGAAATTGTTTCAGTCTGCCTGGAAAAGCAGAAACCTTAGAGATGAGGTGGAATTGTATGGATTGTGTATGGGACACACACACACACACACACACAGACACACACACGCGCGCCCGCGTGCCAAACTCGTGCAAGTCTTGAAAGGTGAATACTACCCGTATTGACTGATAACGGAACACATCCTTGTCGAGTGTATCTACTTTCAACCTTGCGAGATATAATTATTTTGACGTAAACTGCGCGAAGAAACTATGATGTTCAACCCAAGTAAATCTCGGACTTTAGTGGGGAATGCGTTTGATATAACAAATTTGATCATATGTGTAAAGATTGTATGTAACATTATGTTTTATATTTTATCTTTTTGTACAGAAGGTGTACATTTTGGGGGAAGGGTTTATCGTGATAATTTAAAAAGAATCTATACATTTTTCGAACGTTACCTTAGTTGCCGTCAGATAAAACTATTGTGCTGACATACCATTAAACGCAACCGCATGCATGCATAGGAAACTGGATGGGCTCTCAGCTATTAGTGTAATACAGTCGGATATGTCTGTATTCTTTCTGAAAATTTAAAAGAATCAACAAGTTCGTAAGCATTCTCAGTTCGCCCATCGAAAATATTCCAGAATAGTTGCTAATAGTACTAGTAGTAGAATTAGCAGTAGTAGTAATAGTGGTGGTGGTTGTGGTGGTAGTAGTAGTATCAGTAGGAAGGGACGAGGAGTACTAAAATTACAATGGTGATGATGACGACGATGATGATGATGGTGATGACGACGACTGATGATGATGCTGGTACTGTTGCTGTTGTTGCTGAAGATGATGATAGTAATAGGAAATATAGATATATATTTTATAAAATGATAAAAGATAAATGTATTTTCAGTTATATCTAATTCTACTCCAGATGCATTCGTATACAAAGAATTCATGCAGAATAAAATATACAAAAGTATTTGAAATGATGGCTTAAATTCTAAGCACGTAAGAAGATAAATATCTGAAATGATGTTACAATATACAACTAAGGCATGAGAGATTTGTGATTACTAGACTCACGAATTTAAAAAGATTCAATTTACGTATGGGTTTGGCAATGTATTGTCAGAGAGCGAATGCTGAAAATACATTTCATATATTGCTTCGTTAGGTGCTGAAAAAGTTATTTGTAATCAAATCTTACAGATGAGATTAAATCAAGGGAAAGGCTGTCTTTAGATAGGTCATTAGGAATACCAGTCAGGGGATCAAAGATATCGAGAACTGATTGGAGATGAAATTACTATGCTTAGAGTGGGTCACTTGCAAATCAGAAGATAGTAAAACATTTCTTATAGAGAAAGATTGTGTCCAATTTGAGACGTTAAATCGAAAATGAATTTTATTTTATCTTGCTCATGCAACATAGACTCTAGATGACAAAACTTGTTCTAAAAGGATTTAGGGTCCCATTATATGGTGTGAATATTGTATAATATGTATTTATATTTCGCCCAATGAAAAGAAAACAATAATGAATAAATGTATGTATAACATTTCCCATATATACAAAGTGGCTTTACACTAATACATTTTTCATAGCGTATGATGTATGGATACGTATCATGGGTTAATGGCCTGCATTGCAAATAAACACTTATTATTATTATTATTATTATTATTATTATTATTATTATTATTATTATTATTATTATTATTATTATTATTATTATTATTATTATAATAATATGGTTCAGTAACATGTCTTTTTTTATTAATATATCCCAATGGATAAGGTAAAAAAATATTTAGGTCTACTGAAATTTTTTTCAGAATGTTAACATAAAATGTCTTCGTAATCCCAAACAATTTCTGTCATTCAATCATGTCTTTTATTCCTTATGCAGATATGCGCTAGATTGAAGGCGAGAAGAAACTTAATAATCGCTAATTCGGGTCTACATTTGATGAATTAAATAACATAAAAAAAATTTAAATGATTTCAATCAGAATAAAAATGAAATTTAAATTCCAAGTGGAGGAATGGGTATGGTAAGTTGTCTGGATCAGAATTTATTTTCAGCGAGCTTCAAATTAACAAATAAAAAAAAGAAAAGAAAAAGAAAAAAGATAAGCTTAGATTTGCCATTAGATTATTAAAAAATTTCTTTGAAAAAATTAAAATTTCTAAACGTGAAGATTATAGGAAAAAACCTTCAGATTTTTGGGACTAAAGAAATACTTCGGACTCGCGTCTAATATTCATATAATTGTTCATAACATCCAACGTTCAGTATCTTTGACACTTAAAAAATGACGATTAATGAATGTAAGAAAATAAAATATACAATTATTACAGATATATCAGATATATGTAAAATAGTCTGGGTTGGAATTTAGTTTATTTAGCATGTAATAAAGATATAAAACTACTACCGTATTAAGCAAGACACAAAATTACTGCTACTATAGAATGTCTTAAGTGTCATATAAAATTACTGCATGTATAGAATGTGTAAAAGAAATAAAACAAGTATAACGTGTTAACTATATAAAATTACAAGTAACACATGTAAACGATGCAAAATTACAAGTATAACGTGTAAAAGAATATATAAAATGACTAAAAGCAAAGCATGTGTTAAAGAAGATGGGAAATTACACGTATAACATGTAAAAGAAGATATCAAATTACCATAAGTATAGCATGCGTAAAACAAAATGTAAAATTCCCAAAAGTATAACATGTGTAAAACAAGATATAAATTAACACAAGTACAGCATGTGTAAAAGAAGATAAAAAATAACATAAGTATAACGTGTAAAACAATATATAAAATGACTACAAGTATGGCATGTGTAAAACAAGATATAAAATTACAAGTATAACATGTCTAAAACAAATTATAAAATTACCAGAAGTATAACATGTGTAATTCATGCTATAAAATTACTACAAACACACCAAAATCAAACAAGATTGAAAAATAATACAAGTATAGCACGTGTTGAACATGACTACAAGTATAACGTGTAAAAAAAAGTTATGATACTATTCAAATTATACAATATACATAACAATATATAAAAGAAACGAATACAAAACTTTCCACATTAGGATGCGTATTGAAATCAGATTGAAATGTATCGTAAATACTGGCTACAAGGACAAAGATCTGCCGTCGTAGATTTCTGCTGGCAGATCAGAGTTTATGTCATTTTTTTCATGGATTATTCCTGACGAAAGACACACACCCTGATTTTCTGGAGCAATGGGTGATGGCAGATGTGAGCGTGCAATTTTAAATTTTGTATCTATTTTCACCTATCATATTAACGCATTTTAAGCAATTTTTTGTATTTTAATTTATGTGTGATGTATATATTCTTAACATATTTTTATAACGTAAAAGCGTTGAAACCTGCACTAAGTAAGTAAGTAAGTAAAGTAAATACATACATACATACATACATACATACATACATACATACATACATACATACATACATACATACATACATACATACATACATACAGACAGACAGACAGACAGACAGACAGACAGACAGACAGACAGACAGACAGACATACATACATACATACATACATACATACATACATACATACATACATAGATAGATAGATAGATAGATAGATAGATAGATAGATAGATAGATAGATAGATAGATAGATAGATAGATAGATAGATAGATAGATAGATAGATAGATAGATAGATGACCTCTCATTTAGTTATAAATATGATATTTCGTGATGTACTATTTTGTCAAATAATATCAGATCCTAAAAAGCTGTCATCTGTACATTAAAAATTGTACATTTTATCAGTTTGACTTTCTACAAGAATACATATCGGATGATATATTGCTGATCATATAAATTGCTTTTTGTAACCTTCTTGTTGTTTGATTTAGTTATTAAAATACAGTATGATAGGTATTAACAATTATCCGACTTGATAATTGAAGTTAGCAAAACCTATCAAGATCACAACTTGTTCATTCGTGCAGATTATTACAAAATATATTCACAACATATTAGGAATAGATCGCTGTTTGTCCGGTGACTTTAACAACAAACATTAATAAATATGCATGATGTGTGTGTGTGTGTGTGTGTGTGTGTGTGTGTGTGTGTGTGTGTGTGTGTGTGTGTGTGCAAACAACCAGTTCAATATATGCAAATCGTGGAAGATTCATACATTAGAAATTTGCTAGAATAAATTTACATCAAGTAAGATTTACTGATCTAAGATTAATACTTATTATAGTGGTATAATTTTGTGTAATTACAAAACAGGAAAAATGCGAAAGTTGGTAAGTAAACATTTACCACAAGAATCCTCTTAAAATATTGAATGTATTAATTCTTTACTATATTGTGAGATAATAGGTACATAATGCCAGTTTCTGGAGGCATCTATTGAAATTACATGAACTTAAACAAGCAACAGGCTTTAGCCCGCAGATCCACGCCGAACTAAAAATCGGACGCACTTGTTACTGCATGTTTTTGTCACTCAATGCTCTGGCGCGTACATGTATAGCAAATTTCCGGTCGTGCACATATGCGGTAATACGTATGTTGTTTGCACAACCTTGTTACGTCAGCGAACTTGATTTTCCAGATAGGACTCCGTGTTTATATAGCCTGACTGGATTCCATTATTTATGAGTCGTAATTATAGGGACCAGAACCTGAACGCGAAACCCTACCACCGATGTTTATCTATAAAGTCCTAGTTTAGTCCAGGGCACAATACAGCCATTTTATGAATCGTACGAAAGTTTGAACTTTGAGTTTTACTGAAGCTACTAATGGACATTTGAGAAACATTTATTTGAACTTGAAATTCCTTTATAGCTAAGTGGCTGAATATTGGCATTTTCAAAGAAGACATTTTAAGACATGTTTCGAAGCTTGAGATCGTTTGTGATATAACTAGGTACTATGTGTAAACCATACATTAGACGTCTTCTTGTGGGTATTATCGTTAATTGTAAACTATTAGCTTCAATTGTATGCCAATGAATGTATAGTGCTAGCCATTTTTTTTACTATGTGGGAGGTCATTTTAATTGTATACATGTACGTTTTTTTTTTTTTTTGCTGTTGTTGCAATTCTGAAATAAACTTCCATTTAAAAGTGACTATGCACAATAGCTGCGATCATGGTAAAATTATTATTGAACAATGGGTATTCCGAAGAGAAGATAAAGCGGAGAAATATAATAGCAAAGTCAAAATATAATAAAAATATAATGACAAATTAAAATCAAGTTCATTAATTTTATTTTCGCTGTTATTAACGTTCTTATTTTCTAATATTCTGCCGCCCATATTATTGTGGGTTTCTTGGGTGGTTTTTAAATATTTTTTTTTGTCGCGCTACTTATTCTCGCCATTTTAGGATTTTTTGGTATATTCCTCGCTTGGATGGAAAGAAAGCTTTGCTTGTCACAAGTATTTCTTACTCGGAAATTCAACGTTGTTAGTTTTTAAATTGAGCGGATGTGTTAATTAGTTGTTGTATTAATCCATGAATCTAATGAGCACTGACATAAATATGTGCAAAATGATAATATGTATTCTAAAACATCTGTATTGAAAAGTAATTGTACTTTTATAAGCATTGATTTCAAAACATATCGTCAGTTGATGTAGCTATATCAGAGAGAGAGAGAGAGAGAGAGAGAGAGAGAGAGAGAGAGAGAGAGAGAGAGAGAGAGAGAGAGAGAGAGAGAGAGAGAGAGAGAGAGAAGTATAGTTGTTGTAATGTCAAAGGCTATCACGAGCTACAGTTTTTGTAATGACAATTATTTTTAATGTGGTTCCTTAAGTATGGTTGTTGAGATAACCAATTTAGTCAAACGTTGCCTAAATTTTCGATGACAAACTTTAGCCAAATATTACGAAAAAGTATATTTTTAGCAAGAACTTTACGATATCACAAAGTTTATAAAAGTTTGAGATCAGTAAGTATTTATGGGTAGATCGAAACAATGAAAATTCACATTGTAGTCGACTTGAATAAAAAAAAAAAATTATTTGATTGTACAGTTCATGAGAAAATCTTTCTTATTCTAACTAGTTTCATTCTTTAAAGTTAGTTTGGTTAAAATAACGTATCATCTGAACAAGTCTTTCCGATGGGAATAAATTGCAGTTTAGCCAATATCTACTGTTGTGTTCTGAATTTTAGAATGACTGCTATTGTTTTTTTTTTTAATACATTTTCATACCTTGAGAAGTAAATTATTAAAGCTTGTGAAAACAGCGATAATTTATTGAGAAAGGTGAACGAATACTCGTAATATAGTTTGTTCCTTTGTCGTTTACTGTTTTGTCACTTCAGATGAAATGATATGAACCTGTCGAGACAAGCTCCTAACTTATTTTCATTATTTATTAACTTGTTTTTAAAGCTCATCATTCCAGTTCCGTCCTTTATAGTGTGTGTGCGGGGGGGGGGATAATGGCATATGAATGCCGTGTTTGGGATTTCTTTTCCTTTATACGTAATGCATTATTCTGACAGGACTTGAAAGCCTTGTAATTTATCTGTCGCCTTTGACGGTCAAAATTATCTTTCATTTAGGTATGTATGGCATTAGGTACAACCTACATACCCTGCTGCTGAAAGTATCTCTATTTCCAAGTATCGGATTTCCAGATAGCAGTGTTTTACTCTAACGCTAGGCTATTTACTTTAGGCAATTCGGTTCAATATCGGTCAATGAATACTAAATATATGCCCTGTATATGAGTGCGGCCTAGTCGCCGTGTTTGGCCCACCGAGTCGTTTCTTATCAGCGCAAGCCTTGATAGATTACCCTAAATCACGTGACAAATCCAGTCTATCAGCCGTGAATGTGGTATTCGCGTAGTAAAACAGAGCTGAATTGATACAGAACACCCCACACGGCAATAGCTCGTCTGTTTATGGAAGATTTTCTACAATAACGAGAGAGGTAAGTACAAATATACAATCATGCAATAATTTTATATGTATTATAATGCTACTCTGTGAACTTTTCTAGTATTTGTATGGTTTTGATCTTGCATTTTTCGCATTTCAAGCGCTGGTTTAATTTGTGCAAAGATGGCGGCATTCCTCGCCGCGTAAGTGCGAAGGCGAAAATAGGGTTATGTTAATAATTTATTTTTGTGCGTCATTGTCAACAGATTTGAACCTAAGTGAAAAATTCGTTCAAAGTCGTTTTAGTTTTCATAATGCTAATGCTTTAAAGATTATTTTTGCAGTATTTTCGATAATATTTCAATGTTTATTGGCTTAATGCCATTGGTGTTAAGCTCCGCCCCCACTAGCCGACATTCACGTCAGTGACAGCTAAATTGGCTTGCTCTTCTTCCAGTCTTACGGCTGAGTGATAGCTAGACTCACCTAGTACAGATTGCGGAGGGTTGTTGCAATTCCGTTTTCAGGGGAAAATATCAAGACCATCAGTTATTAATTTATGTTATTTTCCCCCACCATTTTCCAACTTTTAAGAGAAAATCATTCGAAAAGACCAAGAACATTTTAAAATGTTATACGTCACATTTGTGCAAACTATTTCATCAGTTAATTTTCATTTTAATTATTTTCTTCTGACAAGATCATAATTAAAACTATTTATTTTGAAAAAGGTTTATTTTGAAAAAAGGTGAAAAAGATTATTCCATAAACTTAATGTTTACGTTATGTGGAAATTTTGAAAATAATAGACTTTGAATTTGGATAGTTCACAGGTGAGCAAATTACTTCTTTCGAACGCTTTGTTTTCTTACCCTTATAATGTCAATTTATGTTATGATTGGTGCTCATTATATTACCACACAGATAGTAGCGTAGTAGCATCTCTCTCTCTCTCTCTCTCTCTCTCTCTCTCTCTCTCTCTCTCTCTCTCTCTCTCTCTCTCTCTCTCTCTCTCCAGGCGTCCGTGATATTAACTTATATTCTGTTTACAGTGATGCACATGTTGATTTTGTGCGTAATATTATGTACGCCCTGTGGTAGTAAGATACCAACCATCTCATTCCTTTTTTTCGTTCCCTCTTACTCATTAAAATGTCAGTGCAATTTTATTTTTTTTTCCTTGTTAATTGTCACACATAAGTATTAAAAAACTGCATTTGTTTGTGCTTGGGATATTGTCTACAGGTAATTACCCCCCACCCCCTTCTGTGTTTCTCCCGGTAATTCCCACCCCACGTCCTTCTGTGTTTTTTCCAGGTAATTCTCACCCACCATCTTCTGCACACTCATTCAATTAAGAGTCTAAAATGTCGGGAAGGATACCTTATAGGCAACAATTCTCCGTCCGTTCTCATCTTTTTATCTCTTCTGGTGCTTGAATTTTACAATACAGCGCCAGACTCGATTTGTTTTCAATTGATGTTAGACATATTCGTATAACACTTGCATTCTGTCTGCGATTCCACGGCTTTCACAATTAACCCCATTTTGCTTGACTCGTCAATGATTCTAAATTGTTAAATTAGCCATCATTCCGTCCTATAGTGTAAATCCCAAATTAAGTTAAATACACAAATATCTTTGTCGCTTTGCATTGACACTTTACGTATAATTTTTAAACAAATTTTTCACGCGTGATTTTACTCGCGTAGCGGATTTCTAAACTCTCGTTCGCTTTAAAATAAAAATTACGAACTAGTAACCCCTACAGTGTGCAAATTATTTCCTTTCTAATTATGTTAAACTATTTATTAGATACTAGCTAAAATATCCAGTATATTCTACAGTACACAGGGTGCCAGTGCGTTTTAAATACGCGGCCTTTTATAATATACAAAAATGTGCATTTATGCATCTACACGCATTAATGTCTACTGACCCTCAACCCCTCTCTACCACACTAGATCTTGAGACTGCCCCGGTACCGAGACTAATTTACTATTTTCCACATACACGTTGGAGGGATCAGTTCAAATGTCATTTAGACTTTGTTACTGATTTACGTAAGCTGGGTATTATTTTAGGATTCAACTGGCGGTACTGATTACCGTATCCAGCCCAACCCTTCTCCCTTAGACTTTAATCATTTGATGAAAGAGTCTTAACTTACCCACGTCTCCTCCGGCCATAAAATTCTTCCCTCTACAAGAATCATCAGTGATCTTATCTGATATCGGTGCCATTTTGTATTTGTTGTGTTACGGATTTTTGCAGACTTGACCTTTGATTCAATGCACGATAGTTTTTTAAAATTCCAATCATCCTATTTTCACCTCACGTAGCTTTTTATATTGCTCTGTCAGTCTGACGAACTTCCCTTATTATGCTAATTTTATAGTAGGAAGAATGTCAGTGTCAGTTTGTTTACAACATTGGTTACAAATATATTTAAGCAACTTTATGCCATGCAGGAATCTGCTTCCAATATGTAATTCCCGAATTCTATCCATACCCTTGTTCCCTTCTACGTTTGGTTTTAGAGCCTAAAATATTACTATAGTCACCCCAGGTCACATAATAGCTTTACGTACCCAAAGTGTATTTTCTCCCAAGTTTTGAGAGATCAATTCGGGTTTCAACAATCGGCAGAGGGTCACCATGAAACCATCTGGTAGAGTTGGAGTGCAGCCCAATTAAATTCGACAGCTGTAGCTAACTTGGCGCCAAGAGCGGGGAATTGTTTGAAAGGCTCGAGAGAGGTGATACTTCAAAATATGAGTCTAGGTGCATGGGAAGATGCGATGGGTGCACTATGCCACCCCATCCTATTTTATCAGACTTTGCACAGATTGGCGGAAACGTAAAGGGCCTCAAAAAGTACCCCGACACTGTGTACCTCTTTTCTGTCTTCTTTTCTTTTCTTTTTTTTTTTTGAGGGCCGTGAAACTTTTGATTGTTTCTTGAAACTTAATGCCTACAATTTATAGTACAATGAATAACCAAATTTGGATAATATGTGCATCAATGATTGTATATGACACTTTGTTATGCAACACGCCTGTTTGGTTAATCTTTTATCCACGTAAATCTTGACATGAAATCATGGGAAAACAACGCCTTGGCAGAAAAGTTCCTGTATATATGAATATTGTCACTTAATCCAGGTTATATAGGTTGGCTCACCAAATTTAATTGATATGAAATTTTACTCTCCCAATATCATGTAATAGTTGTTACATTAAACCAGTAGAAACCACTTATCGAAATCGCCTTGAATTGAGCATTCAAAGTCATGTTATGGGTTCGTATAAAACCTCACTTTATAGGCCAATACAAAATCTCATTTTATTGGTCAGTATTAAGCCTCATTTTACGGGTCGATATAAAACCTCACTTTATTGGTCAATACCAAACCTCATTTTACGGGTCAATACAAAACCTCAATTTACGGGTCGCGATAACAGATGAACAACTGAATCGTATGAGCACGACAGGACATATAAATCTCAACATGGGTAGTTCCAGTTTATGACACAGTTGCTAAGTCCCCGGGGATAGAGGATGGACCTAAGGTCATTGTCAATTGCTTGTAAATAATTTGGATGTACACATTTGTCTTTTTATCATGCTAAGTGAATGTACAGTGTAAGATTGGAAATTTCAATGGCTTCGAAAGTTGTGAACCAGAGACTAAGACCTTTTGGCACCCATAAACCTCTGGGTCAATGCCATTTGCGTGTATAAATTTCCCTTTTTATTTCCTTTAAGTGTTTTTATATTGTTATTAGGTGTGGCTGTCTATTGTTTATATCTTATGATCCAGGGCTACGTTTGTGGGGTAGGGAAATAGACCTTAGTCCCAGGGTCCCAGTCCGACACGTTGACTTGTTGGGTAGGGAAAGACACCATAGTTACAGGGTCCGAGTCCGACACGTTGACACTTGGACCATTGATCATGTGAGTTCATTCTAATTCACGTGACATGCAACTCTGAAGTGATTTAAAATTTAAATTTAATCCCAAACCGATCTAGCCCCAACCCCAGACTAAAAAATGATTGAAATTACAATGTGTTGTCAGTCTGCTGCGAGTCCTATCATTATTCCATACGTACATACGGACATCGAGTAACCCAGCATGTTTCCTTTTTAAAGTGCAGCAACAGTTGAATTCGACGGGACAGATCTGATCGCAGCCTAATGTGACGTCTGAAGATAGTTTTAATCGCATAGAGTTACCTAATCAAGGTCAGCCTCTCGTGGTGGAACGCTTTATACATACTTTTCTGTTTTGCCTTACCTTACCGTATGGGCTTGATTTATAGAATGTGATGCTTTTCGCTCTTATTTCCTATTATTATTATTATTATTATTATTATTATTATTATTATTATTATTATTATTATTATTATTATTATAAGTCAAATTCTATTATAATTTGCATTCTTGTAATTTACATACCGCTATATTTTTGTAATCGTTGTTTTTTTTTGTTTACTGAATTCATTAACAGGTCAGAGAGGTCTGGCTTGGATGATTTAGACAGAAATGAACGATAACAATCTCAACATAATGTAAGTCTTGCCAGACGCCTTCCTTGGTGGTTGTTCCATTAAATTTACATGTTGTAATTAGATGCAAATGTATTCTTTGAGGTCGAAGTACTTAATACGTTCTTTGGTATCTGTGGCATTATCGGAACTACTTCTTAATTAGAACATGGGATGGTTTTCTACGTCGATAGATCAAAATCCCCTGATTACTGTCCTTAGCAATGAAGAAGCTGTAGATTTATTTGACGTATGTTGCTTCACTGAAAAAGAAGCTTTTGATAACGAATGCATAATTGGCCTTTCTATGATAATAAGAAAGAAGTATGCGCATAATTTTGCCATGCAATCTCCTGGAAGGTTCCCTGACTGATTTGTAGTCTTTCATATCTTTAGAGATTCATCACTTTGATGGATTTGATGAGTTTATGGAGCAGATTTCTGAAATGAAATTTATTTTTCGAAAGCTAAATTACTTGTAGGTAGATTATTTTTCGAAAGCTAAATTACTTGTAGGTAGATATTTTCCCCATATATTACAATGCACACTTTCAAACATTCTGTCACAATATAGACGAGGTCGCTGTTGATATTAGGGGCCCCGAGTAGCCGAGTGGTCTAATCTGCGTGGGTTCCAGTCTGATTCGGCGAATATGGATAGGTGAGAAAGCTTGCCAGTAGCTTCTCGTGGGTCGGTGGTTCTTTCCGGTTATTTCCCGGTTTCTTCCTCCATCATTAATACTGGCCGCCATGAATAGCCTATCGTGTGCTGAAAATGGCGTTAAACCCAACAACAACAAAGTTGTTGATATTATGTATCTATTCCTTTTTGGTCACTCAATTTTTTCTTTTATTTGTCTCTTATGTTTCTCTACCATTTTTTCCGACTTTTCTTTCACGTAGCAAGACTTTAAAATATTTCCTGTCTTATCTTCTATCTTCTTTCCTTGCTTCTTCTTTCTTTCTTTTAAGGGAAAAAAAATGCCCAATTCAGTTAATTTCGGGGCATGCGAACATATCTAATCTATTGTGCTTGAAAATCAATGCGACCCGCGGGACCCAACATTTAGCATCCATACTGGATTATTTCTCCCGAAAGCCTTCAAGGTAATTTTCTCAAATGGATGCTTCGAGGCCGCATGAAGGACCAGGACTGACTGTAACAATGATAGAACTTGGGGATCTATAAAGGAGAATTTACTCGAGAACTGTTTAAAACCAGGATTTGTGTATCGCTACAGTAAAATGTAATTGCAAGAAAATATTAGTAATAATAAACCTAATAACGATAACAAATTACAATTTTCTAACCTGTTTGATACAGTGACCGATGTCGTGTAATGGCTTGGAGACATGCTAGAAAAGAAGTTAGATGTTACTAATAAATTATAATTATTTAGTAAGCTTCGACAACGGCGTCACGCGTTCACATGATCGGTCATTCGGTTGTAGAAAAACATGAAAACAGCATTGAATACATTACAGTCTTTTGTCAGATGCAATGGATTAAATGTATCTCTTCTATTGATAACTATATCTTAAAGTATCATCTTTGAAACTTTAATAATCAAGACCAAACGAATTGAAATTTCACATCGTTACTGTTAAACTCAATTCCATCTCTTTTTGTAAACCAGTATTGTGGCGATGTGGAGTCATTTGATTGCAAGTAAGAGTATTCTTTCTAATCGTGCAGTGCTCGCGATTTACCGTTTAAAATTGGAATTCTGTATTCATTGTCGCAAAGTCAGTATAAGCATTGATGTGTAGTTTTTTTTCTTCTCATCAACATGAACCAAAAGAATACGAACGACGTGAACTTTTTGTACCAAACCAATGTTTGGATAAACTTTGCTTTTGGTTTAGCTGGAAACTGCAGCGGAAAGCTCAGTTTTAAATATTGGAGGGCGTGTCACTTTAATAAGAACAAGTAAATCTTTTTTTATTAAACTTTTATGACTTCTTCTCCTTGGGACCGGTTTTTGGTAGGCCCAATGTATATGACATAAGGGTACTCAAAGATTCACATTCCTTGTGTGAAAATAATTTGAATTTTCTGTTGGTTTTGAAGAATGGGTCCAAAGCATGAACATGTCGGTTCTAAATTGGTGTAATATTACGATGAGAAACAAATTTCTTTTTCGGAGACTGGTTTCTTTTTATGCATGTGAAACAGAAAATGTAAAAAGTATGCTTCCAATGAAATGAATAACTTAATGATCTAAACAATGAAACTATTTTTCTTTTTTTCCACTTTTCGTCTATATAACAATTCTGCAGTCTTTACGTAGTGTTGACGTGTTTGGTTTCATGTTTTGTGGTACATAACAACTAAGTTATCAGGTGCCGAGGAAATTGGAATAAATAATTTTGCTCAAGGACAGACACATCTGCACTTGGAATGGTCCCATGGGTTTGTAACCGCATCACGAGTTCATTTCAGGTTCGTCACTATTTAAAGATATAATTTTTAACAAATATTTAGTTTACAGCGTCTACATTCATTCGGAATCACGCGAAGTGACATGTAGATTTATATTTATATTGTTTTTGGACTAGTGTCCACGATTTTCAAAGAGGTATTTTCTGTTTTTCTTTCATTTCATTTTTTTTCAACCTTTTTCATCTTTTCTTCCTTTCTTGCTTTCCGACATTGTTTTCTTTTATCTTTTTAGTGTTCCAGGTGGATAGCGTGAGTTTTATTTTTGTCACCTGACCTAATGCGGTATACTTTGCATATTTTGCTGCGTTAGTTTAGGTAAAATTATGTTGCCCATTGTAATTATTTTTCTGAAAGATCGCTAACGTAATAAAGTCGCCTGCTGTTACAACATTATTATATTAGGTGTCATTTTATAATAGAATTAATTATTAAGAAAGAGCTCCATATGAAATAATAAATAGATTACATGAATGGGCGTAGCGCAGCTTACGTTTGGCTGGATTTCTTTGACCGGTGTAAAGGACTGGTGTTAAGATAATATCGTCCCGCCTCGCTCCATTTATGTAGGAATTTAACATGACGAAGGCACTTGTTTTTTTTTTTTTTTGTTTTTTTTTTGTTTTTGTTTTTTTTTTTTTTTACAATAGATGAAGTTTTTGCAAAGAGGTTTTATGATAGATGAAATCCCTCCTTTCCGTCCCCGTAACACGTGCACCCGCGCAGTTTAGGTGTAATTAGTGGATGGTTGGTTGAGTTCAGGAAGTTAGAATGTAGAGTTAAAACAATCGGAATGTAATATGTAGATGCGTAACCCCACTTTAATATGCAATTATTTATTTGTAAAATGCTCGCAGTTTATGTAGCAGGACGTATTGCGCAGTCTGGTGCTTCTTTTTTGTGCTTAAATCTAATAGCAGTCTAGTGCTTCTTTTTGTGCTTAAGTCTAATAGCAGTCTAGTGCTTCATTTTTGTGCTTAAATCTAATAACAAACTGTACTATCAAACAGTTAAACTTGCGGTGGTTAAATTTAAAATGAAATGGAGCCAACTGTTCGTTGCACAATTTCTTATTATTTGTTTTTATTCGTGCCAATTTTGTTTTTGTTTTAAATTCTTTTCAAAAGCCCTAATTCTGATTGCATGCTTAAACAATTTATGCTACGTTCTCATGTGTAGCTGTAATACTGGCCAGAGTTTAATGTGGACATTACGTTTCAGTATAATGTTTTATTTGACAAATATACATTTTTAAAAGTAATTTATTTTGTTGACGATAATTTGCACGGAAAATAAATGATTTGTGTATATAATATATGGAATCTATACGCATCGAAAGTAGTCGTTTGACTTAACTGATTTTTCATCACATGAATTTTCAGATTAAAAGAAAGAAGTATTCAACATTTTTTCTTCTTCTTTTTCCTGCAAATGTATGCTGTATCGAAAACAGAAAATGACATACTTCATTGGAGCTCTTTTTATAAGAGTACACTTGACATTGATAAAGGTTCATGTGCTGGTGACCTTTAGAATTATTTTTAGTAACCTATCAGATAAAGTGTTGCATTCGTGTAAGGGAGAATTATCATTAGAATTGATATGACCCAAAAGATTGTTCTTCTTTTATTTTGATTAATGCAAAAGCTGTAATTACACTTGGGTATAGAAAATTCAATAAGAAATGGCGTCTTGTTTGTGTTCATTACATCTCCGTCATGTTGGAGATATAAATTTTAAAATAATAGCTGAAAATGTAATCTTATAGTACGGGTGGAAGACATACATGATTTTAATTTCCGGATCAGTCTAAAAATTTTAATCTTTAAACAAAGCTGAAATTTACGTAAAACTTCTGTTATTAGTCACATAATATCGATTTGTGCCAATCTTTAAAAACATAAGCGTATTTCATGACTCGTAAGGAACATCATGGGGTTACGAAAAGATGATATAATTTAAGAAACAAAAAATCACAACATTTAGATTGGTTATAATCACATCATGTGACACCGAAAAAAATCTATAACGATTAGTTTCTACCACCAAATTGAACTAATTATTTATTGATGAGTCTTTCAGGTGTTATTTGACAATAAATGTAATTAATGGTTAACGTTTTAAGTGTTTAAGTGTTGTTTTTTATTAATTGGTTCCCTTGAGATCCTTTATTTTTGTAACTAATTAGAAGAATAGAAATTTGTCTTTTACAGGATTTGAAAATTGTTTACATACGTATCGTCTACACTTATCGTCTGTACAACACAGTAGGACGAGGAACAGCTTTTATGTGGAAATTGTTCAAAAGGGTGACCAAAGTATAGTATTTTGTTTGGATCAAGAACCAGCTCAAGTGATGTTTTATCAATACACAAAATTTATTTCTTGCGGAAACTAATAAAGTTCTTTCTAATGTGCAAAGTTAGGGTCGTTACTAAATATGTCAGAAAATATAAACTTGGTTTCTGTTAGAGGAATGTTCAACTAAGTAATTGCTGGGTCGTCAGGCGAGAGATGGGTTGTTGATAAGGTACGAGAATTGGTCATTGCACGCAATGCGATGAGTAGTAATTGACGGAGTGGGGTTTTAATTAACAGTAGGGGACAAATGATAATTATCTAATCGTATACATACATACATACATACATACATACATACATACATACATACATACATACATACATACATACATACATACATACATACATACATACATACATACATACATACATACATACATACATACATACATATATTTCTTAATGATTTGTTGATCCTTAATATTATATTTAATAATTTAGATTTGATTTTTTTAATTTGCTTTCACTAATGCACTTATGAGACAAACAAAAAAATCCCAATTTCACCAAAAAACTCTCCCCTCACCCATGTTCGTATACGCACCCACTCTAGATACAGCATGGACATATTTTCAGTCCAGGCTGGTTAAGACGGCTGGAGACAAAAGGCGCATTATTTACATAATCTTATTGTGTAGAAACGTTTCCCATCGATGATGAAGAAAATTAATATATTATCAGTGCGCAGCCATCTTAAAGGAAGCTCTCTCGTTTTAGTTTTAACTGGAAGAAATGATTGGCTCGTGAATAGAGAATTCAGTTATAACCCTTTCTTGCAGACTTAAATCTGATTATCGATCGTTTCGAAAGTGAATCACTAATTATGGAAAGTGAAGGGTGATTCCATACAATAATGGGTTTTGAGATCTTTAAATGAAGTGTGCTTCATCCCTCTCTCTGATTCTCATTTGATTAGACTACCGTTCACTTTTCCCAGAATTTTGGGTGTAATAGTAAAGGAGATAGGGTATCACCGTGTCGACTGCCGTCAATCACTGACAGCTGAATGGGGACATTTCTCAGGGATATTGCAACGCCTGTACCAATCATATAAATGTCATGGCAAATGGAGGGAAAGACATTGATGATAATGACAAGATATCAACAATGAAAACAACTATAATACTAGTTTCTTCTGGAACGTCTACTACTACTGCCAATATTGTAAGCACAAACTACCACTATTGATGATATTTATACTTTTTATTCTGCTGTCAAAGGTACCATCACAACCACCAGCAGTACCATCAACACCATATCAACCAACTGCTACCACGACAACAACAGCAACACCAACAGAGGTTGTTCCACGACTGTTTTATATAGGGGGGGTCTTTTTTAAAAAATTATTTTTTTTTATGTGCAAATTTCGTAGGTTTCACACTTAAAGGTGTACGACTTTAATATAAAAAAAGGAGAGGATTTACGTCTCTGTAAATCCCCGTTCTCTTACATTCACCACAATAGCTACTATTACTGTTTCACTAATACTGCTACTGCCACTAGCCCTCCTGTAAGCTTACGAAAGAGTGGACCGGCCTTAGTGAGATTTACAATTAGTGGGATATCTTTCAAAATGACCGTTGGACACGTGTCACCTCTGTTTGGTATTGTTACGGATTATCTCCATTAGGTCCTAAACTAGTCGCTATTGTGTGGGCATGTCAACTGCCATGATTAGTCTTTCCGTCCTTTTGGACCCAGGTAGGGCGTTGAAGGAGTCACCGGACGAGTAGACTCGCTTATTTATACACTATCCAGGAATGGAGTTGAGGATGGACGGGTAGTTGTAATGTGGACCGTGTTGTGAAAGGGAATGGCGGTTGAGGTGGGCACGTAAGATGTAATGATTTTTTTTTTTGTTCATTGAAAGATTTAAATAGACGAAAGGTTTACTTGGATAGGGTTTAGCTCATAATATCGTAGGCAAAACATCGATGTATTTTTTTCTCTCGCTTGGGAATGACGACAGACATCCCTTTTGCGGATAAGATCACGATGGCGTTAGCAACGTAAAGCTTTTTTGTTGTCTTTTGTTGCTCATACATCTTGCACACCACTTTCTTTTCTAAACAGAAATATTTGTAAAACGTGGTTACATTTACTGCATGCTTAAAATTTTATCGATATGCAATTTTTTTTTATCTCGCCAGTTTAGCAAAAATTGGTGCCATTATAAACGTTTATTTCTTTACAAATAAATACCTAAAATAATTAAAGCTATGAGATGGGGGGGATACGTAATTCGGTCCCTGGCACCTCTTTCGTCGCCTGCATCTCTTGATGAGCAATACAAAATATATAGTAATTTTGATTCTATTGCGGGCTGTTAAGGTTTTCTCTTTTAAATTTACCAACATTACAAGTTGGTGGAACAGATATACATGAAAAAGAAAGAGAAAGAAGAAAGTTAATGGTTACAGCCTAGGTATATAAAATGTAAGGAATGTTGCAGATATTGTTTCGACATTTCTGACCTACCGTCGAATTCAAAATTTTCTAAAACTATCGTGCATCAGATTGTGACATTTCTTACCTGTCTGATTCAAACGTTTCTTAAAACTGATATGATTCTGATTTTCATTTTCATCCCCGTTGGACACAATTTGTTTAATTTGTTTCCATGGCAAAAGTTGTTTAATTGCTTTCAATGGCAAGAAAAATCATGACATAAAATTTCGAAACTTAAACTGAAAACACGGAAGGTGTTTCAAAGCTGAGGTGATAACAGTTAGCTCTCCTTCTATTTCATATGCATTCTATAAAACGCAGATTAAAAAAAAAATCATTCATCATTTCTGTCAAACTCTGTGGCCTATGTCCGTCAAACTCTGTGGCCTATATCTGTCAAACTTAGTGGCCTATGCCTCTCAAACTCAGTGGCCTATATCTGTCAAACTCTGTGGCCTATGTTAGTGCGCATTATTCATCTTACCTTCAGCTGCATTGTTTTAAACGCTAATGACGCCCCTCTCTCTCTCTCTCTCTCTCTCTCTCTCTCTCTCTCTCTCTCTCTCTCTCTCTCTCTCTCTCTCTCTCTCTCTCTAATATATTACCAATTAGATAAAAAAAATTAAAAGTGGCATTTTCTTTTTCACAATATCTTAACATCTCTGTATGTTTCATAGCAACCAATAACATATCCTTCAGTTGAGTCATGTTAATTAGTTTCGTATTTTCCAATAAATTTTCACTAATAAATAACCTAATATATACAAGAAAGATCCCTTAGTTTATTGGTTGTATCCTATACAGCATTTTAATGTCGATCTCGTCTTAAAAAATCTTAACAAGTGCAGCTTTAATGCATCAGCTTGGCAAAATATATATGAAATTTGCAAGAAATATGGTTATTTGACTAGCTCCCGCATTTTTTGTTTTAAAACAATAAAACTTTAAACTTTAAAATAAGAGAAAAACGCACTTGGACACAAACTATTTACCATAAGATTATTACCGGTTACGAAAATGGGAGCAACAAAACTTTTGTGCAGTTATGGAGAAAAAACACCAGGTATTGTTAAAATCGCGGAGCCAATTAAATTAAGTCAGAGTAAACGGTGTGGGCTCAGATGTGGCACAGCGCTGGAACGGGTTTCAAGACAGTCTGAAACTTTATGTTTTTGTTATCACCTAGCAACGGTAATATTAATTTATACCCGTCAAGAAAAAGGGAAAAGGATGAAAGCCAAATCTGAAAGCGTGGTACGGAAATGAAAATATACAGACTCACACGAAATTACATCGATAGAAAGAAAAATAGATATTTAGATCTTTTGATGGGTTTGTTTTTAAAACATTTTTTTTTCTGGGTATTTCTTTTTCTTCTATAGAAAATCAAAAAAATTAACCAAAGACTGGAAACAAAGATTACTTTCCGAAATGTAATGTTATCTTGTTGAGATATTTAGTTACTCACAGGATACACTAGCAGTAACGAAATAAAGAGACGGTGTTCACAATACACCATGTCCCACTGTCGCTGACAATGAGGTGAATATTTTCTGTTGAAATGCTGCAGGTGGGGTGGGGTGGGAATGCTGTTTCTTGTTTGGGGTCTGGTAGGGGGTTGAATTTTGTTGCAGAGATGAAGGGGGGATAAAAACGGTTCATTATGGCGGGATATATAATATTCTGTGGAGGCTTTGATGAGTTACATCTCCCCAAATATACACACTACACCCTTGATAGAATATACCTCCCTACTTTTTGGTTCATTTATTATTTGTTACATTTCTGAATTGAACCTCGTTGGTTATATATAACAGCAATGAACAAATCGGCTTGGCCGCCGGACACAACCAAAGACAAAGGAACAACTCACATTTAAAAAGTACACTCTTTCAAAAGTACGTGGATCTTTGTGATTCGTACGCGCGTAAGGTAACGTGTTTGTAAAGTCCTCGTAATCCGGCAATGTTAATTAGTGCCGGATTAAGGCCTTACTGGGCCGTAAGCGCTAAAATTTGTAGGTTGGCCCCACTTATGAAACTAAAAAAAAAAAGAAAACAACGAAACAATTCAAAGCAAAAAATGTGTCAAAATACCAGTGTTGCCATCATTCCAAATCAAAATACTCGTACACGCAGATCTAAATGGTAATTTCATAAATTTTATCAAAAATGAATTTGATTTTTGTTGGGGGTGTGTGTGTGCCTTTTTTTGGACTAGTGCCCCAAGTATGTGCTTAATGCTTAATTGGACAATGATTTTAATGCTACTGCTAGATGCATGAAACTTGGATCGATGACAGTCATTTAGTTGTAGATTGTATCAACACTTTTTTCATACATTTTTTTGGACCGGTCTCATAGGGGTTGTGTGCGAGTGTGTGTGTGTGTGTGTGTGTGTGTGTTTGATTTAGATTGTTAACGTAGATTTAAAATAAATTTCAGTTATATCGCTACGATGTCTACAGTGTGACAATTTATAGTGATATTTAGCACTGGGGCATCATGCCGCAGATATGTAGCATGATGTCCCACCCAGTCACATTATCCTGACACCAGGCCTACAAGTCCTAACTTTTAAAGTCTTTGGTATGACTCGGTCGGGGTTCGAACTCACAACCTCCTGTATCGGACTCGAACGCTCTAACACTAGGTCACCGGAGCGATTCTTAGGGGTTGAAAATGTGTAGATTGGTGATTTTACATGAATATCAATAAACCCATGAATTGTAAGTTAAACATGGTATAGAATTTGTGATCAATGCCTAAGTTTTACCATATACAAGACACTAACTCATGGATAATGCCCACGTGTCTTGTCATAGCCACCAATAAATTAGTCCTTGGGTCGTAGTATATAAACCACACACACACACAACTGCGCATGAAAACAGTTATATTTGAAACTGGTGTTGACCCCAGGGCCCATTTCAAACACCGAAATATAGTTAATTTTTGTATTTGATAGCAATGTTGTCAATCTTCGTCGTTGTCGTCATCATCATCATTGCCACAACTGCAATTTTTATGATTAAACCCATATGCCATTGATTCCTATTCATAGCATGCAAAACTAATGTCATTACCAACATAAAGTCTAAAATCAATACCAAGGTTCCATAGGCATTTCCAAGACTTCGGTAATACTAGTATGCTAGCACGTGAACGAATTCGTAACCAGAGACTACGCCCCTAATAACGAAGTCGGTCACGAACCGTCAAAAAACCGACCGATCCACGCAAACTTCATCCAAATGCCTATAATTTCCTGACGATTATTCTCATAAAGACCCGGATGGTTTCACCTATTTTAAATAATTACCTTTCATCATGCATGGAAACAGGTGCTTGTTGATATTAAAGCGATAAACTGGTTATGTAATTGGATGTGTGTGTGTGTGTGTGTGTGAGAGAGAGAGAGAGAGAGAGAGAGAGAGAGAGAGAGAGAGAGAGAGAGAGAGAGAGAGAGAGAGAGAGAGAGAGAGAGAGCTGTTGGTGGGTCATCATCTAGGTACAGGTTAGGAGGCAGAGTGTAGATAGCAGACAGAAGCAGTAATATAAAACGTCGGTTCGTGGGGGTAATAGGGATTGATGATCGGTTTATAACACAACCCAGTTTAATCCTCATTTACCACAGATAACAAACATTTCCTTGATTTACGTGGCTATTCAGCGACTAGCGTTTCGAGTCTGTTAATTCTTATCGGCAACAGAGCACGAATTCCATATATAACATTGACACATTATGGTGTGGTGGAGATCGGTGGTAGTAAACACGTATCTTTTAATAATCACAGTTCTGTAGTTTGCAAAACATTGAAAGGTCATTCTTGTGAAGTAGTAGTTAACAAAGCAGGTTTTATCAAAGTTTCGGTGTTCAGGCGTTGACTATTTCTCCCTGAGTAACATGCTTTAAGATCTCACGCTAGCAACAAATCGACAACTGTAAATCAATTCCCTAATTGTCTGTTTTAGGATGGTCGCTGACCAATCAAAAAGAAAGTCATCAATACGTCACTGCTTAAATACCCCCGATAATTTCCGAATCCAGGACAAGGGAATTCGGACACCTAGGATGCTTTCTACCATTTTATGCTATGTCATATCGAATCTTTACAAAATACTTAAAATCTACAAGACTATCATTGACTTTAAAAAATAGTATATTTTAACTTTAGTCGCTGGGTCTGCTACTTTGCATAGTCGTGACGTGTATATATAATTACTTGACGTAGTGTGCGCATGACACCAAAGCATTCTCCTGCATCGTTATAAACAATAACAAAACAATAATCATGACTTTACTCAAGTGTTTAAAATTTTGGTCCATCCTTCGGAAGGATGAAGGTAGTGTCGGGAGGAGGCTTTTAATTCTTGACATTGGAGTTGGAGCGCCAAAACATAAAATCAAACAAATATACAGGATATCAGATTTTTTTCTTCTAATATTATCGTATCTGTTGTGAGTAATTAGTGAGATAAATATCACAGGGTATTCACATAAGTGTCGGAACCAGTAAAACAACCAATACGGACCGTTGCCTTACTTTTAGTGAAAAGACCATAGAGCGTATAAACAAATAAAAGTTTACTGTCTCTTTCTTATCCTTCCGTTTTTGTACAAATCTGGGTCGTTAAAGGTAAATATTTAAATCTGAATGGATTGGCTTTATATTGTACTGTTCCCCTCAACGGCTCATGTTGGAGACGGTAACGCAAGTTAAAAGCGTTGCAATCGCCCAAGCAACCCAGCAACTGCGCGGAAGCCTAGTGGGTATGCGCGTAGGCCTAGCGGGGCCTAAAACTTCCATCAGACAACTTCTGTTTTTATTTGGGAAGGACTGATACTAAAATTTGCAAGGAAAGAATAAGATTTTCTTAAAGTCTACTGATACAGGTAAATAAACTAGCATTATTTCCTCATCTCTAATTATATTTAATTCAGAAATTTATGATACTAAAGTGGTGTCTCTGCATTTTTATATTCTTATAAAAGATATCTATATTTAAGTTGTCGATCATTGGCGAAGGTAAGGTCTCTCTTGAGGTTTGATCTTGGTTATTTATTTAGTTAAATGCAAAGTAGAGGTGACGAAGAGATCAGATTAAAATATATCAAAACATTAGTAAGATTTGAAGATGATATTTTTTAAAAACTAACGCTGTTTTATTAATGACCAGAAGACTGTTAACGGTGGCAGATTTTTTATTCAAGATACCAGTAAAACGCCGATGTAATTTAAATAGCGGACACATACAAGTTCATATTTTTTCTCCTTGTGTGTGGGTTTGTGTAAGTGTTAACATTCGATTCACCAATGACATTACAGCTTTCACATTTATTTCAGTGAAAAACTTGTTGCTAACGATAGTTGTCGCAAACTCGAATCTCAATGCCTGTTTTTAGTCGAAGTGACGAAGAATTGCATAGGTTGGCAGAGCATGAACTTTTATCGATGCTTGTAAACAAATATTATTATACGTGGATCTTGATTTTAATTTGAGTAGTAAGACCCCAAACGGCGAGTAATTTCACAACCATTAGTTTAACATATTCCTCAACTATCACACACATGCCCACACTGATAGAAGGCTGGACAATCTCATCTCGCTAGCTCAATTTTGCTACATCGCATGTGCCTGTTAAATAAATAAAGTTTCTGCAATAATGCTTTGCTCTTTCAAAAACCTTTTTATCTGATGAATTTTGTGTCAGAATGTAGCAAGATTTATTTATATAGTATTCAATTTTTTTGAAAACCTCTTCCATTACTTAAGTTAAGAACCCATTAGTGTATTACCCCCAGTACTGAATCAACGAGACCCCATTGCGGTCTGCTGTCTTTGCTTCACTCAACGAAAGCCTTTCGAAAAGAAACAACACCACTGTCCTAATGAGGCTGCAATCAAATTGAACGTTGACTCTTAAATTTTAGTTTTTCAAATACCAAACGATGATATGATTATACAACAAAGTAACAAGTTGTTGGAGACTGAAAATTATTGAGAATTAATTTTAATTTAAGAATAAACAAATTCAGATATGTACCAGATCTATCTATAATTAACACCCTTGTTGACTGATTTGGGTAAATAATTGCTAGGTGTATTTGTTTCCCCCATCCAGAACCCATGCACAGAGAGGTGAAATATATATTATGTAATATGCCATTTGATCGGTCTTTACAGTTCAGTCCATTGTATTTAGTTCAAATTTCCTCTTTTGTATTTCCAAGTTTTGCAAAGTCATCAAAGGTCGCGTTGAACGTAATTACATTTTGAATTCGTCCTCTGTTATTAATGGTTGCGTAGAAATAACGTAGGTAATTTTCATTCTTGATATGCGACCAAGCCATATCATATTGACTCAAGTTCACTATACAAAGTGTATCCTCAATGTTATTAATACTGTATTCATTTAGGAATACTCAAACTGGTTTGTGCAGGCCTCTCTATTCCTTGCTTTCTCTAACAAAACAAAATTTGGACAAGCCATATTTTCGTGTAAACTCTTTCTTAACATCTTGTCCACGTTTGTTCATGAAATTAAACTCTTTTGAATACCTTTCATATTCGCTGATAGGTAGCAATTAATTGCTCTTGTATAAAATTCAACAAACACTGGACATTGCAATAGAGTTATTAATATTGTTATTGCTATTTTTGTTGTTATTGTTGTATCCATATTATTATATTAGTGTTAAAAAATACATGATGTTCTATCCATAAGACCATTCTTATTCTAGCCTGAGGTATTGTTAGTACAGAAACAGGACCATACTTATTATAGTCCAATGTATAGTTAGTACAGACACAAGACCATTCTTATTATAGTCCAATGTATAGTTAGTACAGACACAGGACCATTCTTATTATAGTCCAATGTATAGTTAGTACAGACACAGGACCATTCTTATTATAGTCCAATGTATGGTTAGTACAGACACAGGACCATACTTATTATAGTCCAATGTATAGTTAGTACAGACACAAGACCATACTTATTATAGTCCAATGTATAGTTAGTACAGACACAAGACCATTCTTATTATAGTCCAATGTATAGTTAGCACAGACACAAGACCATTCTTATTATAGTCCAATGTATAGTTAGCACAGACACAGGAGCATCCTTATTATAGTAAAATGTATAATTAGTACAGTCACATGACCATTCTTATTATAGACCAATATATAGTTAGTACAGACAGAACCATTCTTATTATAGTCCAATGTATAGTTAATACAGACACAGGACCATACTTATTATAGTCCAATGTATAGTTAGTACAGACACAAGACCATTCTTATTCTTGCCTAATGTATCATTGGTACAGACACAGGACCATACTTATTATAGTCCAATGTATAGCTAGTACAGACACAAGACCATACTTATTATAGTCCAATGTACAATTAGTACAGACACAAGACCATTCTTATTATAGTCCAATGTATAGTTAATACAGACACAAGACCATTCTTTTTCTAGCCTAATGTATCATTGGTACAGACACGAGACCATTCTTATTATAGTCCAATTTACAATTAGTACAGACACAAGACCATACTTATTATAGTCCAATGTATAGTTAGTACAGACACAAGACCATTCTTATTCTAGCCTAATGTATCATTGGTACAGACACAGGACCATTCTTATTATAGTCCAATTTACAATTAGTACAAACACATGACCATACTTATTATGGTCATATGTATAGTTAGTACAGACACAAGACCATTCTTATTATAGTCCAATGTATAGTTAGTACAGGCACAGGACCATGCTTATTATTGTCCAATGTATAGTTAGTACAGATACAAGACCATTCTTATTCTAGCCTAATGTATCATTGGTACAGACACAAGACCATACTTATTATTGTCCAATGTATAGTTAGTACAGACACAGGAACATTCTTATTATTGGCCAATGTATAGTTAGTACAGACACAGGACCATTCTTATTTTAGCCTAATGTATCATTGGTACAGACACAAGACCATTCTTGTTATAGTGCAATTTACAATTAGTACAGACAAAAGACCATACTTATTATAGTCCAATGTACAATTTACAGACACAAGACCATTCTTATTCTAGCCTAATGTATCATTGGTAGAGACACAAGACCATTTTTATTATAGTCCAATGTATAGTTAGTACAGACACAAGACCATTCTTATTCTAGCCTAACGTATCATTGGTACAGACACAAGACCATTCTTATTATAGTCCAATGTATAGTTAGTACAGACACAGGACCATTCTTATTATAGTCCAATTTACAATTAGTACAGACACAGGACCATTCTTATTATTGGCCAATGTATAGTTAGTACAGACACAAGACCATACTTGTTATACTCCAATGTATAGGAGGGAGGGAGGGAGAGAGAGAGAGAGAGAGAGAGAGAGAGAGAGAGAGAGAGAGAGAGAGAGAGAGAGAGAGAGAGAGAGAGAGAGAGAGAGAGAGAGAGAGAGAATGTCTGAAGTGTAACATTTTACAGTGATGTCTAGCACTGGGGCATGAAGCCGTAATCATGTAGCATCGTGTTCCCGTTAGTCACATTAACGTGTCACTAGGCCGATTAGTCCTAAGCACTGAAATTTTAAAGATGAGCGCCAAGCGAGGCAGCTGATAGTAATAATTTTAAAACTGTTTGGTATGACTCAGCCGGGTTTTGAATCCGCGAACTACCGCATCCATGTTGGACCGTGTCGTTGGTTCAGACATGAGACCACACATACTATAGCCTACCGCATCGTTGGTACAAACATAAGACCATACTTACTAGAAGCCATTGTATCGTTGGTACAGACATATGACAATACTTAGTATGGCCTACCGTATCCTTTGTACATACATAGGCAATGCTTACTCTAGCCCACTGTATCGTTGGTACAGACAAGACCATACTTTGTTGAGTTTACCGTATCTTTGGTACAAATACAAGACCATACTTTCTCGAACCCATCATATCCTTGGTACCGACATATGACAGTACAACCTAGTACACCCTACCGTATCTTTAATACAGATATAAGACCATACTTGATAGATCTCACTCTATCATTGAAACAGACATAGGACCATGCATATATAGCCCTCTACATCGTTGGTACAGACATAGTACCATACTTCGTATAGCCCATTGTATCGTTTGTACAGACACAATACTACTTAGTATTACCCACTGTATCTTTGGTACAGACAGAAGACCACGCTTGTTTTTGCCCACTGTATCATTGGTACAGACCGAAGAACACGCTCGTTATAGCCCACTGTATCATTGGTACAGACGAGACCATAGATTGCATAGCCCACTGTATTGTTGACACAGGCAAGACCATGCTTAGTAACACTCACTGTATCGTTGGTACAGACAAGATAAGACCATATTTAGTATAACAACAATGTATCGTTGTTACCGATATAAAACACTACTTAGTATATATACCACTGTATCGTTGGTACAGACAAAAGACAATTGACCATACTTAGTATTGCCCACTGTAACATTGGCACAGACATAATACCATACTTAGTATAACCCACTGCGTCGTTGGTACAGGCATAATACCTTACTTAAAATAGGCCATTGTATCGTTTGTACAGATATAAGATCATGCGTAGTATATATAGCCCACTGTCTCGTTGGTACAGACAACACCATGCTTAGTATTGCCCACTGTGTCGTTGATGCAAACATAAGACCATACTTAATATAATCCACTGTTTCGTTGGCAGATACAGATCTTACTTAACTGAGACCACCGTATAGTTAGTGCAAAAAGAAGTTCATATGATTTGGGATTTTACATGAATCTTGTATGGCCCTTTTATAGAATTGTAACATTTTGATTCTTGAACAATTATCGTTTAGTACTGCTTATGATTCTTTTTTCTGGAGGGTTTTATCATGATTTTTAAATTTGTTTTCATTCGAGCGAGTCTTTATACTTATTATCTGTTTTAAACATTAATTGTAATCCACATGGTAAGGATAGCATTGTGATTAAAATGACCTTAGACTATGCAACTATTACTGCCATTGCTAGTACTTGTTAATCTTCCCACTAGAGGACCAGGTTTTTTCAACCTGAGGCTCTTCATACATTTAGAATACATCGTCCCTGCATCGGGTGTTTCCGATTTACTGATGTTCAGAAATAAGGAAAATATTGATTGCATCCGATGTGATTATCACGTTTCTCCATAAACAAACATGTACTTATCAATGAATATAGAGGGCCTACATTATCGTATTTATTTATGACTATGACGACTTTCATATTTAACTTTTGAGGAAATCACGCAGATAAAATCATATATTCAGACGATTGATCACTAGCACAAGTTAATGTGTGTATGTATATGTATGTATGTATGTATGTATGTATGTATGTATGTATGTATGTATGTATGTATGTATGTATGTATGTATGTATGTATGTATGTATGTATGTATGTATGTATGTATGTATACACACACACAGACACACACACACACTATAAAGGATTGACATTTGGTTGGCTGTAAATAATGATCCCATTTGAGAGAAACACATTTAAACACAACTTTATTGACCTCTTCCAAATGAAACAAGAACAAAAAAAGCAATCATAGATTGGTCTGGTTTGCATTTTCTAATTATTTGAACAAATCTTAAAGGGCGGACCTCTGAAAACGTCAAGAAACGTATTATCACGATTATGATATTAGGAGTTATATAATTATTAGAATGATTTTATCTCAGTCAGTCTAATGGGCTGTCGTTGCAAAATGATTGTAATCGTTTACCATATTGCCTTTTCTGTACGTTTTACATAGCTTTTCTAATACTGATCTTTCCTTTGGTAGAGGAGAGTTGTTTCTTTATCCCGTTCTTACGATTTATCAACGACGTAAAATAAAAAAAAAAACAAGGAAAAAAAGAAAAAGGTTTGATACGGGTATAGGCCTACTCCACTGCAAAGTCTTTGGTATTATTCTAGATCGGAACTTGTGATAGAAATATCGGACTTTTAGTATTAGCATTCCAGAAAATAACCGGTCTGTATAGATACAGAAAATCGTCACACAACACAGCGGGATCATTTGTTTGCTCCTTTTATCACGGTAGATTACGATAGAGATTGTATCACAGTCTAAAATAGTCCGGATAAAGCTCATTGTATGGTGTTCTAATAGAAATTCACCTATGTGGTTTTTTTTTTCACTAAACAGAATAACTATAATTATCTTGTTACGTCGTCCGTGATTATCTGTTTGTTGGTTCTAGTGTAACACGACATAGAGAACACTTATTCAGGTTTTTAAGTCGTCATATTAACTGGATCGGATGTACTCGAAGACAGCCATTATGAGTAAGACAGAGCAAACATGTTCCAGTTTATACAAATGCTTGTAAACTAAATTGCTCGATACCCCACATCGTTAAGTATGAATAACATAAGTATCAAACGTTTCCTATTTAAAGATGCATGCATTCAGTTTAATACTGAAAATAGCAAACTGAAGCATTACAAAGAATACAAGATTGATTGTTGTTGGGCTTAACGCCATTTTCAGCACACGATAGGCTATTCATGGCGGCCAGTATTAATGGTGGAGGAAGAAACCGGGAAATTACCGGAAAGAACCACCGACGCACGAGAAGCTACTGGCAAGCTTTCACCTAGACTCGAATCCACGCAAACAGAGGTGAGATGGCAGTGATCCGTAACGGACAGCGCTTTAGACCACTCGGCCACTCAGGACCCCGAAGACGGGATAGAATATCTGCGGATGACCCTTTTGATATAATAAAGATATTGTATATAAGGGAAAGCGAAAGAAGCGTGGATATGAAAATAAGACTGAACCATGTAATGGATAAAACAAAAGTTTTATTGATTTCTACATCGTAATAAAATACGTATTTAACAGATAGTGTATAAAGTGAATTTTCAATTTTGAATCTATATGATAAAATAATGGTGATTGTCGAGGTATTAGTAATTTACTGAGTATATTCACCAGCCTGGTGATAAATCTGGGACAGTTACGACTTTTAGTCTGTTTTTAGTGTTGTAAGCAATATCTTTGATTACATCTTTATTGACGGTATGCTTTGCGATGCCGTCTAAACGAGGATTGTACGAGAATAATGTCTTCAAACACGGCAATCCAAGTGTGAAGTGATTTATAACCCTATCCAGTCTGGAGAAGTTTACTAACTGATCCTGAGATGTCAGAACGTAATATTTAATATGGGTTGTTTTACTATTTTTTTATTTCAGTATTCTAAACCATGCTTAAAACGTCGTAAAGCATCTAAATTTACACACACACGCGCGCGCGCACACACACACATACACACACTTAACTGATAACACATCAGAATCGTTTTGATTTGGTCAGAATGGTTATCATGTATATTCCTTAAAAAAGAGAATTTTCCCTCATTTATTAACAAATGAATGGAGAGTTCTGTCTCAATAAAGCTGCGTTTCTGGCAGTCTTGTGCCCAGTCCCTTAAAGCTGTTTTCGGTATCGACATAATTACAGTCGGTTAGGGCTCAAGTCTGTTTCCATCTGTGGAAAACATTCGGCTTACTAAGTCTCTATGGAAAGTTCCATCTGAGCGTGGTCAACGTCAGTAAGATGCATAGGAAGAAACAATGTATTTTAATGTTTATTTTGATACAAAATTATAAAATATTAAGGAGATACAATATAATAATAGATGCGGTTCACTAGCAACCGTATCCAAGATATTAAACTATCTTAACCATCTTATGGGTAAATACCATGTAAAATCACGAGAGAGAGAGAGAGAGAGAGAGAGAGAGAGAGAGAGAGAGAGAGAGAGAGAGAGAGAGACTCTGTATAAGGATTCGTTGATACTGGACACTGCCACACTCTGGTGTTTATTTTGCTATGTGGTGAATTAATTATTATTTAGTTCTTTTTCAAAGATGTTGACGGGTGATTTGGACATATGTGTTTATTAATTTGTATTTTATTTCATGCACATTTTGGTCAGTGTTGACATTGAACACAGAACTACCGCAACTGAGGTCACCCACGTAACTATTGGAACGCAAATAGTGGTTGACCGCAGAGATTTATTATTGCCTGACCGCAAATTATTTAGTAACTAGAACATATACTGGCGCCACAAAGGAAAAATGATGAAGTCGGAATTGTGTCATGTTCTCGCATACAGTTACTGCCACGGCTTGTCACCTAACACGTTTGCATGGATAATGTTAATATAAATGATTTTTTTTTTATGCGTGTGTGTTACATGCAAGTTGATTTATTTTCTGTATTCTTTCAATAAGGTATTAAATGAGTTGTTTAACCTCGAATTTTAAAGAGTACAACACAGGGGGGGGAGAGAGAGAGAGAGAGAGAGAGAGAGAGAGAGAGAGAGAGAGAGAGAGAGAGAGAGAGAGAGAGAGATTTCAGTTACGGAACTAATTGATTTTGCGTGATATTAAGTGAAAAGTGATTATAAAATACCCTTTTACGTGAAAATGAGAATTGGTGGGTTCTTTTAGGTACTATAGCATTGAAGATTTGTGCAAAATAATTAAAAAAAAAGCGAAGGAATTGTCTCTTAGTTTCTCCATCTTCAATGTTCAATATTAAAAATGTATTATTACGTGAGTTCCTTGAACATGTTACAATATTGCTTTTTTTTATTCCCTCATATTTCAGAGATGTAGTTGGAAGTATTTCATCTATTCAATGTACAGTTTTCATAGTCTTCACGTATCCTCTTTTTGCCAATTGTATCATTTACAAACAAGTCTTGTGACATCGTATCCATAATTTAGTATACTTGTCAAGTCCATATTGTTTCCAGTGTAGACTATAACATTATACGTTTTCCTAGAACCTAATCCACATATGTACGAATATTTCTACTTTTTTTCTATCCCGTGTCCAATGCGGTATAGTAATATCTTTACGGTTTCATGACTCACAAGTTTTCAAAAAAAAAAAAATCAACGTTATTTCACTGGGAAAGTTTATAATCAAAGTCACGAGAGTTAATTGGTTAAGTACCAAGCAAGTCACCGCTTCGAACGAACAAGTACAACATATTAATAGCTGTGATGACGTCAGTAATAAAAATTGGCTGGCAACTTTAATCACCGTCTGCAAATGTAATTTATGTGGTAGTTGATTGGTTGTAACTGGGCATGAGGAGGAAAATTTGCATGCAAATTCCAGCTCCTAACGCAAGCAGGATGGGATTTATTTTTTTAAAAGATGAATTTATCTCTGATGTATTTCGTTATAAATAGGTCTATACGGTACAGTCCAATCTTTATCTTTCTGTCTTAACGAATTTTTGCGTGTGTTTGTCACATTCTACTTTTTGCCAGTTTAATATCTGTTTAGACGACTAATCATCAGAGAAAAGTTGTTCTTATGATTTTTTAAAAAAATATTTAACAAATATTATTTTTTAAATTTTTTTAACTAGTTGTATCATAGTGTCAGGCAACTAAAATGTTTTTCTGCTAGTTTCTTTATACATAAACCGCCACGTATGAATTGCATGCACTTCGTTCATAAAAGTTTTGGCAACAGGTAAGGGTTTCTTTTCGTTACCTGGAGGACAGACATATTATATAATCTTATTTTCCGTTACATCTGGAAACTGATCAGATCGAAGGTCTGTAGAAGCGGCTTTAACAAATATCTTATAAGTCTGTTTTGTTTTTTTTTCTCCTTGAATTACACGTTTGTTTAAAAAAAATAATAAAAACTATCTTAACCGGTGTGATAATGTATTTTGCCCACTTGCCCTTATGGGTCCTTCTTTCGGTCATGGGCCTGTTCGACTTCCTTTGTTCTTAATATCGTAAAGTGTGGGAAGTAGATTCTTCTTTCTCGATGCCCGTAATCTACTGTGCAAGTCATTATGTAAGGTTATTATGTAAACCTTTCAAGTATCAAGGGAACAGTTTAATTCCTGTTGTTGAGAGATGTAGCCGATAACGTTTCTTTGCTGTTTGCTGATCGGGGGCGGGGCGGATGTTATTGCAGAATTCGTTATATGAAACTTGACCAGCTCAACGCATTGCCGCCAAATTTGGTTGGTACGAGCATTCCTAATTCCATCTTGGACTGGGATCCGCAGAATATTAGTGGTTAAGGCGTAAAAGTGTGGTGGTTCGGTTCCCACCAACGGATCAGTTCTGTCGGCTACATTGGTGTGTTCTTCCCTGCTTAGGACTCGGTACCGCGGTACCCGACTTGCCTTGGCGCGGTATCATCTTCGAGTGTCTGTGCTGTAAAACACATTACCCCAGACCGAATGTAACCGGAAGCACAGTTCTGGCAATTGTGGAAAGACCAGATGTTTTCAGCTATCTTTATGACGAGAGGTGATAGGTTGTTAAATCATTATTATTATTATTATTATTATTATTATTATTATTATTATTATTATTATTATTATTATTATTATTATTATTATTACTACCGAACTTCGTAGAAATTTGTAGAAAGACAGTATCATCTACAAATTGTTTGAAATGGAAAGGTCTCCAGTAAGCAACTTCGTTGACTTTTTTTAACAGTTCGATAGATTCTTAATATATAGCCTTGACATCAAGCTACCATAGTACTCACCTATAGGTTGTGCAATTTTAGGCATCCGTCACATAATGTTTGTTTCTTTATTCTTAAGAAACTGCAAGATTTTCTGGCACATTATGCAGATATAAATATATGCCCTTTGCAATTAGAGTCGACTTGTATAAAAAAAATCCAATAAAAATGCTAAATCCTTTTTTTCAAACAAGAAGACACGTCACCAGTGGAACGCGGTCCGAAATCTGCACCATCCCTTTATTCGAACACAAATTATTCGTCATTATCCAACCGCTTCTAGAATATGATTTTTCTGATTCTATTATTAAAACGATACAGGGAATAAAATTATTTTTTCAGACTAAACTCCGTTAAATTATCTAGAGTTCATATGGCACGGAATTTTTAAAATGTTTTATTTAAACATACGAATAGTTTATTTTATCCGTAACTTAAATCCTCCTGCGAAATGTTAATTTATCTCGCGCATAACGTGTGGGTTCCGTTATCATGATGCGAGTTAAGGCTAAACGAATGGTCAGTTTGAGTGTATCATATTTATTTCATTTATTTGCAGGTGTGAGGACTGGCCTGAAGTCACAATGAATCGGGACACGAGACTAAAGATCACCGAATTAAATCCACATTTGATATGTGTGTTATGTGGAGGTTACTATATAGACGCTACTACTCTTGTGGAATGTCTTCATACTTGTAAGTTTATATATATATATATATATATATATATATATATATATATATATATATATAGAGAGAGAGAGAGAGAGAGAGAGAGAGAGAGAGAGAGAGAGAGAGAGAGAGAGAGAGAGAGATCTGAACGGTGCATTGCAAAAATAAAAATATAGGAATGAGAAAAGAAACATGTTAACGATGAGGAAAATAATATCATTTAAAACTATTAAAACTACGACGACGGTGGTAGTGGGTTTTGTTCATGTACTTTAATATTTAAATCAGTCGTACGTCTTGCCGATATCATTTAAAAATTTGTGTACAGGTAAACCAAAGGATGACTAATTCAAAGAATATCTTCTTCGTTAAATATTTAGTTTTAAATGTTCATTTGTAAAGGTTTTCCATATTAAATACTTTCCTTCTTGGAAAAGAGGGTGGTGTAAACGTATCAGTACGATCAGTCAGTCCTCTTCTTTTGCATGGAAAATGCACATTAAAAATAATTCACCGTTGAAATCTGTATAATCGTGTTAGAATGACATGCCAAGCATGTGGATGTTGCATTATCGTTGTAAGCAATTATCATAAGCTTTGATGACGATATACATGTATGAAGATGACCCTGCTGGTCATCTAAAAAGGACGAGACAAGTTTTTTGAAAATGTGTTGCTGGCTGCAGTCTTTGCGTTTTAATAGGATGTAGGATTTTGTTTCCGATATATTTGCCTATGGGATGTTTTTCCATAATCGGCAGTTTGATCGACAGCCTAAGACCATTTGGTATTTCTCCAGTTTGCCAGTTGCTGTAAGGTCTTCAAAAGGTCATTGGTATTTTCTTTCGGTCAGGATAGGTTGAGGTGTTTTTCTGCTTGCGGGCTCCACCAATCAAATTTAAGCTACAAGTCTGATCGCTATAGCGTTATCACTTAGACGTAGCTGTACGGAGTATGTTTTCTGCCGCTCTACTTGTTATAAGGTCAATTGAAACTCAAGGCCCGACGTTTTATCTGTAATATCCATTGATTGGCATAATGTTCTAGACGTATTACAGAAGTACTGGACCGCGATCTAAATCCCCAGTCGAGGTCTTAAAAAAAGAGATGTGCGCGATGACTTGGTGATGGAAATTGTTTCACCGGAGAGAAAATTGTTTTTATCCCAAAATATAAAAAAACTACTAATGAAGTTATTTAACAAACAGGTCTTTAATACTTTTTCTTTGATATCTAAGATCCATATATGTTCTTAAGTTTTATCCAACTATGCTAAAGAGCAAATATCTTGCAAGTATTTTTCCCCAGTTATGGCGATTTCAGTTTTGAAATCTTTCCATTACACCAGACTAAATGTAAATAAAATTCATTGCACAAAAAGTCGGATAATATCTTAACCATACACCTTTTTAAATCCATAAAATCTGAACGTATAAAATTGTATCAATTCGTAAGCTTTTACTTCTACCTGTAAAACTGGATTTTGTGTGTTCATGGTAGTACTACCAAAATATATATTGCACAAAGAGATACTAAACTCTTGCATTTACTTTCATTAAACTACCATTCTCGCGTGGCTGTTTTAAACATTTCTTTGCAACCCGAATTCTAAATATGGCGAACATTGATCAGTTGAATATTAATTTTGGACAAGATTTGACATGACATATCATGAAAGTAAAGTGTACCTGGCCGCACACTCCATATATTTTGTAGAATACGTATACAGTATTTATCAAATTTACATTTGACTACTTCGAACCAAATTGAGCTTTTCCATGCTTCAAAAATTAACACCAGATTATTTCTTACTTTTTTCATGAGAATCTCATATTTGATTCTTTTAAAGTAAAACGTAACTGAACGCTCTGCTCATGTTGCCAGGTAAACCATCCTTTGCAGGTTGACAATTATGTAGTTATGATAGATTAAACAGTATACAGCCTTGAGACAACTGTTCAAAGGGAACGTAAATTAAGGATAAAAACAAATTTCCATGCATATATTTGTATGGGGTTTAAATGGAATCTAATAAAGTCAGGAGTTAACCTGGTTGAGAATAATATTCAAGTCATCAAACACGTCGAAACACAATATAGTTAGTTGTTTGCTCTGTCCACTGCAAAAAACCATCTTGATTCAACTATAGCTTACTTCATGAAACGGAGAAAAAAATACGTTGTGTCATCAGCGCATGCGCCATTTCTCTGCCCCCTCCCAATTACTTGGGAATGCCTTTTACCATCTAAAGCGATAACAAATCGTATTCCTTTTCAGAACGATAAAGATTATTGACAGGGGTCTATAAAAAAAATCCGTCCTCATTCAGTCGTTTAGTTCCAAAATTACAATCATTCCTGATAACTGACTAACTGAATCTTAGATCGATATATTATGTTCACATTGGGCGAGTGTAAACTGACCCTTTTCCAAATAGTCGACGCGATCATTTCACCTGTTTGTTTTATAACTATTTTTGATTGTAATTAACTGCCGCGTGTTAAAGTAATTTAAAACACTTTATGCCAACTAGAAAATCGCTGAGAGATGACTGATAAAGTCACGTATCTGCGGAACTATTTTATGTTGCGGTTGTAGTTTCCTAGCAAGGCTAAATTTTATTTACATTGCATAGACTGCTTCGCAGAAAATGGGTGCTGCAATGGGTGAAAAAAATATGTTTTCTAGGAGGGCGTTTGTCATATTTTGCCCCGATACAAAGCGCTTACCATGTGAATATCAGATGGAATTGAAAAAAAAAAATTAATTTACGTGGCACAATCTTAAAGACTTTTTCTGAAATAAGTAATATTATTGTGTATCAGTATGAAATAAGCAAACCTAGGTAAACGTATTTACATGTTATCAAATTGATTATTGGATCAGTTCACAAGTTTGATGTAATATAGTATGTATGTGTTTCTGTGTGTGTATATATATATATATATATATATATATATATATATATATATATATATATATATATATATATATATATATATATATATATATATATTCGTTTACAATCAGTTTAAAAGTATTCATCATGTACATCACTATGCAGTGACCCTAAGTAAAAATGAAAACAAGGATCCATTTTCGCTGTTTGTTTAATGGACATTGTCTATGGTTATTTTGTATTAACGTGTGGCATGAGTACATTAGGTATGATTTTTTTTTTATCTGTATTGCAAATCAGTTAAATGTTAACTGCATTGCAAGTCAATTAAATGTTATCTGCATTGCTGGTATGCAATGTAAATCGATTATCTGCAATGCAGATCAAATGTTATCTGGAAGTGCAAATCAATTAAATGTTATTTGCATTGTAAATCAGTTAATGTTATCTGCATTGCAAATCAATTGTTACTTTGCATTATATAAAAATGAAATGGTATCTGCATTGCAAGTCAATTAAATGTTGTTTTTTTTCCATTGCAAATCAATTAAATGTTATCCTAAAAGCATATATGATCAAATTTAAATGTTTGAAATACAAGCAAAACAGACAAAAATTAAATGAAGGCAACATGCATGCATGCCTATGTTCGTGTGTGTGTATATATATATATATATATATATATATATATATATATATATATATATATATATATATATATATATATATATATATATCCTCAAAATCGACTTTTCCTTTGCATATTGGAACAGTCATCGATTAACTGTTTGAGTCGTAAATCAAAATATATCATGTAATATTGATTCTAGTCGATAATATAAGTAATAAACAATATGTATTGTTTTTAAATCGCAGTTAATGCAGGATTTTTCCAATACAAACATAACTAACCTTACATAAAACCGTTTAAAAGACTAATGTTGCAGAACTGTTTTCACCGAGAAACAAAGACATACATACAAGTGCCGTTACACAAACTTGTTGAAGACAGTATAAACGTTGCATCATTATTTTGGTGAATACGTATAAAATAGGTTGTATTATTGTCTTGTATATTTTGTAAAGGCAATATGGATGCTATCTTGGTAGCCTAAAACAATTAACAACTGATTCTGTGATGAATCTCTGCCCAGTTTCTCGGTAAATCGGAGGTAATCACCCAGTCTTTCTGCCATCTTGGTTTTTCCCACATCTTGTCACTGAAGGCCAAGCTCTGACTCGAAAATCAATATTTATTTGTTCAGTACCAGAAGGTTGCTTGCCGCTTCGTGTTCTGAAATCAGCTCCTAATTATGTCATCATTTTTGAACGATATCCTGAAATATTACACCCCCGTCATTCTCCTATCAATGCAAACAGAGGGTGCAAACACGGGAAGTGAGTCTACTTGTCACTTGTGGGCAGCAGACGATATGTTGAATGAAGGCAGTTAAAGGTCCTTCAGAACAATGCACAGATTAATTATGTTTAGCAAGACTAATATTCGATTAATCAAGTTCTTGTAGTTATATGCAAGAATATACTCTGCTGCCTGTTACAGCATAATAAAAAATATCAACAATTAAAGTGGCATAACTAAATGTTTCTTAGTTAATTCAGTATGATATATTTTTCTTACATTGTGTTTTTTGCATGTTCTTGTAGAGTTAATCACTTAAAATGACAAAAACAAGCAAAATTGGTTTAGGTTTTAAGAAGAACAAGTATTATGTAAAGTAAATATCTAGTTTCTTGATTATTAATATATATATATATATATATATATATATATATATATATATATATATATATATATATATATATATATATATATATATATATATAGTAAAAAAATATTCTTATGTCGGTGCCATTTTCATGGATGGGTTAAAGTGCCTATTAGTAGCCTATTAGTTTTTTTTGGCATTCGTTACATTACTGTTCTTTATTCAATTGTGTGTTAAGATCGTTAACATCCGACATTCCTTTTTCACCATCTAATATGCATATAAATACCCAATGTCTGCATGAATAATATTTGCTTTATATTGCATCAAACATATCTAACGATTTAGTTCACGCATTTATAATCAACAACATGTAAATACTATTTCGGTATTATATATTATTTTGAAATGTTATGTATTAGATGACATCAAAACAAAACACATTTTTAAGAAATGAGAGTTGAGTGATATAATTAGTCATCTTGCGAATTATTATTTCATTGATGACAGATGCTATTTATAGCATATTGATAATGTCAATAAGAAAAACACGCCATTAAAATAGCTGCAGGTTGTTAAATAATATTGCAAGTAATTATGTATGTGTGTATGTATATATATATATATATATATATATATATATATATATATATATATATATATATATATATATATATATATATATATATACATACATACATACATACATACATACATACATACATACATACATACATACATACATGCACCGGTTTTTATATAGTTACAAAATATCAATTGAATAGGATATTAGCAATACGTTCCTCCTTTATTCCTTTTTCCTCATATTATATATTATGAAGAAAATTAAGTAGGAACACGTACCATAATTTTATGTTGAATTAATACACACACGTACGCATACATGCATACATTATCTTATCGTGCGTTGTCAGGTAATGATCACGTTCTGTTACGCTCAACTGGGAACTCAGTAAGTTTCTTGCTGCTTAACATTACATCACAGTATGACGCAAAACATTTGTTGGCATCAATTTATACATTTACACGCATTTAAGTTATACATATAATTTAGACATAATTTCTAATCCTAGTTTGTATAAAGCAATTTAAATATGCAAGTAATTATTTAGTAAATGGGGTATCAGTTATAGTGTGTACACCTGAAGCAGACGCACCCCTTTTACTTCTTGCTCACAATATATAACAATACGAACACTATGATTTATATTAAAGTCGGTAGTTTATTTTCTTAAACGTGTACATATTCATACAGTATATATAACAAATGTACATATTCAGAGTACTTACCACAAACGTACATGTTTATGCAGCACATATTACAAACATACGATATCTTATTGGACATATTTCAAGCGTACATATTCATACTACAGACATCTAAGTATTCATACAGCACATACTACAAGCATGTACGTATTCATACAGCATTTAGTACAAGCATGTACATATTCATACATAATACAAGCATATACATATTCATACTATAGACATGTAATTCATACAGTACATGCTACCAACCTACAAATTTATACTAGATATATGTATGTATTCATATAGAACATACTACAAACATAAGATTTCATACAGCACATACTACAAACTTATATATTCATACAACAGACATGTAATTATTCATACAGTACATACTACAAGCATGTGCATATTCATACATAACACAATACAAGCATATACATATTCAGACTACAGACGTGTAAGTATTCATACAGCACATACTACAAACTTATATATTCATACTACAGACATGTAATTATTCATACAGCACATACTACAATCATGTACATATTCATACATAACACAATACAAGCATATACATATTCAGACTACAGACGTGTAAGTATTCATACAGCGCATAATACAAACACGTACGTATTCATACAGCACATACTGCAATAGAGAACATACTACAAACATGTACATATACAGCACATACTACAAACGTACATATTCATACTACATACATCTACGTATTTATAAAGCACATACTACAAACGTACATATTTATACTAGATATATGTACGTATTCATAGAGCACATACTACAAACGTACATATTCATACAGAACATACTACAAACGTACATATTCATACACCAGATACTACAAACATGTACATTTGCATAAAGTACATACCACAAACATGTGCATATTTATACAGTATATACTACAAACATGTACATATTAATACAGTACATGCCACATAATGTACATATTACAGCAAATACTACAAATCATATACATGTACAGCACATTCAACTAGTATTTATATATTCATACTGTATATATTACAAACACAACATATTCACACATAACATACCAAACATGTACATATTCATACAGTACACACCAGACATGTACATATTTATAAAAATTCATAAGCAAAATATGTGCATATTCACCAAGTTCATAATATATACATATGCATAACCCTAGAGTACATGCTACTGACATGTATATATTCATACAGTAAATAATAAAAACATGCGCATATTCATCGAATGCATACTTCATATAATACATACTACAAATATTGCATGTATATCAGTTTTAAACAGTAACTCGAAAATTGTCAGTTACAAAATCTGGAAAGGAGAATTTTGACTAATAAAAATAATCTTTATAACAACTTACTGTTCAAATAACAGTCGATAATTTATTTTCACTTGGTCAGATATGAATTTAGCTAGTGTATATACTGTTCTTTTATTGCTGGAAGTTAACAATAACTACTTTGTATGATGACGTCACACCATGCTGCGCAATTTTGCTCCTTTCAGTCCAAGAAATAACTGTAGCAATGTTTAGTAATTAAACATACCTGCATTTATTTTCATTTTGTTAAAAACGATTTAAATGGAGTTAATTATTAAATAAAGAATGGTAAATAAAAAATATAGTGTTTGTACAGTTAGATACTCTGTACTCGACCAAAGGTCATGGCCAGCAGAGTCCATCTACACATTAAAAGTTTCTTTCTTGGAAATCCATGTATCATTTCTAACATATGAAAGGAGTCAAATGATATAGATATTCGTACTTGTTATGTATTATTTGACAGAAAATTAATCATAGATCTTAAGTTGTGTATATCCACCACCTACTTATACAAGTTCTTCGAGATACGTGTATGCTTTTGAAAGTTACTTGAGAGATACACAGAAAAACTTTCATCCGTGTTTCATTTTGTCTTTCAGTTTGCAAGTCCTGCATTGTAAATTATCTGCAGACGAGCAAATACTGCCCAGTATGCTCCGCTTTAGTCCACAAGACAAAACCCTTGTTACGCCTCAGGTAAATTAATTAGCACCTGTCGTCAAAATTAGAAAAATGTTGTTTAGGTGTTGTTTGACTGTTTTGATTGCTAAGTTTGTGTTGTTGTTGTTGCTGTTCTGGGGGCTTAACGCCATTTTTTTTCAGCACACGATAGGCTATACATGGCGGCCAGTATTAATGGTGGAGGAAGAAACCGGGAAATCCACCGAAAGAACCACCGACCCACGAGAAGCTGCTGTCAAGCTTTCTCACATATCCACATTCGCCGAATCTTATACACGAACTCACGCAGACTGAGGTGCTAAGTTAATTTAGTAACCAGCATTTCCTTTGTTTCAAAAGTATTTCAAGCCATGCCGCGGAAGTTTTAAGCACCGCATTATTTACCATATTGACCTTAGCTAAATTAAATATTAGGGATGAGAATACTAATTCTGAAGTCCAATAGAATAATTATATGTTAGAAGTTTATTACGAAAAAACCCCAATGACATTCAGAATACCCACTTATTTATATAAGTTTTCGTTTTTTGTTTTAAAGTACATCAGCTATTTAAATATATGCAATTTTGTTGTGAAATTTGGTTATTCGTCATATAAATTGAATTAACTTTTGGCAGCAGTGAGAATTAAAATTTAGAACATGAAAATTAAAAATGTTCTGAATTTCAGACGTAATGATCTTAAGCAATCTATGTAAGAATGTTCTTGTAAAATTAAACAGTACTTGGTTTGAATGTTTTTATCATTGTTTGAAATTTGCTTTTTATTTTCACATTTCAACATTTGGCCTTGATAAAAATGGCATCCATGTTACTATTAACACTTTTTTCTCTGTAAGCAGAAGGCACTGAATATCATGGGTTACAAAGGCCAGTTTGGTCATGTCGCCATTAAAAAATTCGGTTATCACAGTTTCTTACCAATAAAGAAATGTACACATTATTCTGTTTATAACTCCGTTGGAACTGAAGTGTTATCCACACTTCCGTTGTCACAAGCTGTATTATAGTTTTTAAAAAAACTCAACTCAGTGACTTTGCAGTTTTTGCACTATAGCTTTTGTCTGCTTTTCTTGCCGTATTTATTTTGGAAAGATACGGTATATTGAAAAGGTAATTATATCAGAATGATGATGCACGGTTATGACAATCGCATTCATACATATCTTATATTAATAAGAATCATTTTTATACATAATATGTGTATAAATTCTACAGTAATATGAAGAAAGGGCATATCATCAAGTGTTAATGTTAGCCATTCTACTTGCATTCATGTAAGCAAGCAATGGGAAGACTAACCAAACCATGTAAAGTACTGCGACAAGAGAAAATTGATTATAAAGAATCTCTCGACGAGACATAAATCTCTGATTTCCTTGGAGACTAATAACAATATTGACTACGCATGCGTGGAGTCAATCCAAACAAATTTAATAGATTTCTTTGCCTCAAGCCGAATTTCCATCTTTCTATTGTTATCATTTGTACTGAAGCAATTTTTATAGTAAGAAAACCAAGAATTGTGCCGGTTTTGTATCGTTTCCAATGTATTTTCCAGCAGTTTTATTGTATTTCTGTAATACTATCATCTGTTTCGTGTTTGCCTAATTGGATTGACAGATTTTTCAATGCAAGTAATGTTTACGATTCATCCGAGCAAGCTGGCATAAATGAGAACGCCATAGTTTCGACGGAAAAGCAACTAGTCTGACTGGATATTGCCGCGCTATGGAAAACCAATATGCTAAAAAGAGCGCGTGCGTATCACGTGCCAGATACTATATATGTCGGTGTTTGTGTTGGATTCCGCCAGACGTCGAAGCAATTACGAACTAAATGAGCGAATAATGTATATCCCAGATCAATGAGAGAAAGAAAACATGCTGAAATACCAGCGATACTTTAAATTTTCCACCAGCCGGAGAGAGCTTAGCTGCATACTAATTTAAATTGTCTTGCAGATTCAACACTGAGGAAACAAATATAACTTGGCAAGAAAAGACACACACACACACACACACACACACACACATAATAATAATAATAAACCACCAAACAAAACTTCGTTTTACAATTATGCTTATAAAATTTTGCACTGATAGGGATGGTAATACATGAAAGGATAAGAAATGTTTACTGTAAAATTGCAAAAGGTGTTAGGACATCAGATGGTCAGTTAAAAATGAAAATTTGGGGAATCATTGATTGGTCAGAGCTTTTTTTTTAGAAAACGAAAATTCATTTCTGGTTTTAAAAATACGTTGGCTAGTTAGCGCTTATAACCGTGACAGCTGGCAAAACAGATGATTAGTGATTGGTTTTTTTTATTGGTAGAGTTACTATTAAAGAGTGAGCAATTGGATTATGGTGTATACTTGTAATCTATTTATAAAACTTTTTTCTTTACAGGGCGGATACAGCACTACAAGATCTTGTTTACAAATTAGTTCCTGGTCTTTTCCAAGGTAATCTTTAAAATGCCACTAGCAACACCGACAACACAGTTTATGTGTGGACAAGTCTAAGTGCTAATATCGCATATGGTTTTACTCTCAGAAGTAGCAAAACGTTCATAAGGATATGAATCATGGTAATGGAATATTTTGTCTAAAATTCTCCATCAGGCTTGGCTTCTAAAGGCGATGATGAACTTTTGACTGATAAACAGAAACATTTGAGAGAAAAGCCACATTTTCTTAAAAAGCTTCATGGTAAACACTAGTGAAGTTTTTCTACATTACGATGCGACATGTAGCAAATAATGGTCTTCAGTTGAAATGATTATGTAGCCATGTAAACCTGTGCATCAGACGTTGACTGACAAGAAGTGAGGGTTGGTAGGAAGGGTTTGTTTCTTCATAATAAAAAGTTTCGAGTACTTAATGAAAGATATATATTTGTTTGGGTGTTTTCTCCTTTATTATTATTATTATTATTATTATTATTATTATTATTATTATTATTATTATTATTATTATTATTATTATTATTATTTGGTCCAAAAGGTTGCAATTTCTCATTTTGTAGAATAATAAAAATTCCAAGTCGGCTACAAAGCAAAAAGAAATTTGATTTTATGATGTCATATTCCATGCCAATCCATCATGATACAGCAAAATGTCTGGTCATTACAGATTCGTTATATGCTTCATTATATAGTGTTAATTTTTTATTTTTAATTTTTTTTTAAATGATGAAATGGTTATTTCGTGCACAAATATTACCTCTCGATTTCCAGATGCTTTGTTGTAGAAGCAGTTATGTGTCACAACATGGCGTCAAAATCGCCAATGCACACATGACACATCAATATTAACGGCGGTTTAATTTGAAATGCTGAAGTACATTTTTATAGGAAGAATATTGGCGTATTGGATATTTAAAACTAGCCGTCTTCCATTTCTCTTTGAATAGACACTTAGCAAAAGGAGTCGTGTTTGAAAATCATTATTAAAACTTCATTTGTGTATTTTGGTTATCTCTTTGCAAACAGGGAGCGTGTTGGAAAACATTTTAAGTAGAACACTTGTAAAATCAAAGTTTGCTGCTCAGAGCGAGATGACGTGAACTTTCCATTGTGACATCATCAATATGACATCATGTTTTATCTATTTGTATTGGATTCAGAACATCTTCGTATCTTTCTATGCGACACGAATAATTTGGACTCCTCTGAAAGAGACTATGAGGTAATCGTAGCTATACTTCCCAAATTGGAACGTTCTTGGCTGACGAATATCTGGCTAAGACTGATTCTTATAAAAAGCACCAAAAATAACACTTGGCGACCTTTCAACAATCAGTAAAAAAAATATTTATAATTCTGAATTATTACGTAATAACAAGGAGCTCGAGGGCAAGTCACATGGGCCGTTATTTACATCGGAGGTTGCGAGGTTTTAGCATGCGATCGAATAGCTCGATGATGTTCCATTTGGCTTTATCGTAGCAAAAAGTCGAAAACAGCAGAGATTTTTTTAATTAGATGATAATAAAGAAACAATCTTGTAAATATTTTATATAGTAATCGCAGACTCTTGTAAAATACGGTAATCAAGCCAACGAAGAGTATACGACACAGTAAGTTTGAAGCAATTTACGACTTGACGGAAACCGGCTAAGCAGAATTTCTTTTGGGAAAAATCGGTGTTATTTCAGTAATTGTGTTCTGAAGAAAAATTCACTCGCCCACGTACCATTTTTTTTGCACATTGGATAAGCGGAATCTACGAAGGTCAAATGGTGCAAATATAACGAATATTTGAAGAGTCATTCAACAATTATTTGATAAACAATTAGTATCCTGGCATTTCTACATACTGTTCTGTGTAATTAGCATTATTTATATGTATATACGTACGTATACGTATGTGTGTATGTATGTATGTATATATATATATATATATATATATATATATATATATATATATATATATATATATATATATATATATATATATATAATTTTTACGGTTTTAGACCGTTTAGTTTAGCTCTGGAACAGTATAATTTCTTTATAAAGTAATTTTCAGTACTTGTACATTTCACTAATGATCCATCAGTCATCCTTAATGTAGAATTTGGCATCCGATGGCACATTTTCAAATTTCTGAAAGAAGAAATATATTATGCGTCTTATAATGTTTTATTATATATATATATATATATATATATATATATATATATATATATATATATATATATATATATATATATATATATAATGAAATGGATTTTAAGGTCAAAAATAATTAAATTTAAAAACTGTCCGATATTCATTGTCATTAGATGATTTTTATTCCCACAATACCATTGGCTAATTCGTGTTTATCAGGTAAGGTTATCAAAAGAATGAGGATTGATACAATAATAAAAAATATTTTAACAGAATCCGTCAGATGAATTTTCCCCTCTCCCCAATGATTCCGTAAGTACTCGTACATTAGGACTTGCCCATATGCAAACAGTGCAGACCAAGACATGATGTCACATAATACACTGGAAGATCGGTCATGGATACCTTACTACTTCCGAGCTGCAGTCTTAGTTCAAATCTTATTATCAGCTAATTATAAATGTCAATACAACCGTATTCATTTGTGACAGACTGGCACAAATATCAAGCTAATAAACCAGTGGACGGGGTTTTATGACTTTCATACCTGGTGTCGCATAATAAGAAGGCAGACAGTGCTAATCATCTAGTCATTATTTCATTGCAAATATCACAAACCGATACCGATACTTCATGCGACGGCATATTTGGTTTTTTGCTGCCCAAAATGTTGATGGCTGAACATTAGCAGGGACATAAAATTTTAAAACAAAACAACATACTTTTTACAATATCTTTTCAAAGTGTTATATTTAAATTACAGTCATTTCAAGCAATGATGAAACCATCTTTCGTAGCAATGCAGGTGATGAAACCTAATGTGATTCATCAGCGTTTAATGTGTTATGATTTACGTTTTTCATACACAAACTTGCAGCATTACTATTTAGACAGGTAACGCAAAACAGGTGCCAAAATGAACGATAGTTTTAATTGCTTTTTTTTTTCTTTTACAGATGAAATGCGACGTCGAAGAAAGTATTACAAAGAAAAGATCGGTATGTAGGACATATTTGATTGATATTACTTTATTTATCAGCTGCATTATGCTTTACAGTTGTAGCAGAATATCGTTATCGTGCTCTACAACAGCCTCAACTCAAATTATGATGTCTGATTGGCTGGTGTCCAAGCACTTGACGATCAATCGTATAAATATCTTATTGTGTTTAAGCCTGAATCTGTAAATGTTGTACCATACATGCCAGATTCCATGTATTTATTCCTTGTCTTTACCCAAGATTAATAAACACATTGTTATAGGGACCTATTGCAGACATGGATTTTGTCCACTTTTAATTGGAGTCTGCATACATGATAAATTTATATAGTAGAAGTAGTATAATAAATTGTAGAGATAAACGATTATATTATACAAAATAAGTCGTGTAATACATTGTTTAGATAACTGATTTTATCGAGAATAATTTATATATATATATATATATATATATATATATATATATATATATATATATAAAATCTTTTCTTCAGGCAGTTTGATTGAATTGTCCTAAGAAAAGGCATCAGTACAATTTACGTTTTTCTGTAATAAATTTATTAATGTGTTTTTTATTTATTTGCTATATGATTATATTGTATGTTTTCTTTATGCTACGCGTCAAAATAATGTGAAACGCTATTGTTGATAATTCAAGAACATTATATATATATCGATATTACTGAATCATATTGAACAATTTGGTTTCGTGTTTTACGGCACAGCGATATGCCTGTATTATTCAATGCCAAGAAAATCAGATTAAAGTTCTTTGCCTGTGGATACACCATAATAGCTGACCAGGCTGGTTCGGTGGTAGGATTCGAACCCTCAATCTTTCGGTTTTGAGTCGGTCATGCTTGCCACTGAACCATCACAGCTCCCATTTCAAAACGCGAAAGAATTGTTATCCGGATAGACGGATATTTAGATAGCTAGCTGACATACATTCTTTGTTTACATTACTGAGCAATTGCTCAAAAACATTTTTTCAATTACAATAATTTTCAGATACACCCATTTAGTCGACGTCAAGATAATCACATGCGTAGGCATGAGTCAAATGCGTTTCGACTGATCGAGCCAGATATATTTCGACACGTTAATTGAAACGCGTTGTTTGTTAACAATACTCCCCAAAACCTGTTAACATATTTCATATAATGTTTTTCTTATTCTATTTTAAAAATAATGTGGCAATCCAAATAATATTCAGTCTGATAATAATATCCGGTCTAAACAAACAAATAAACAAACGAAAACAGAAGATACCCATTTGCTTTCCAACCATTTCTTTTTACAAAAAACTTCTGGGTTTTTTAACCTCCAAATTAGAAACTCTGCCTTCAGACTTGTAGACTTTCATATACCTTTCATTCATCCTATATTTTTTTATAAAGGAAGTAATCGTGAATAATCAGTGTTTTAATTAGCCACCAGTTAGACGATTTCCCAAATTTTTGATACTATTAAAAAGATAATAGCTTAGTTATTTTGAAAGTCTCCAAAATAACTCCAATGATCCAAGCAGAATTAAACGTTTCTTTGGCCCTGATATATCGCCATATATATATATATATATATATATATATATATATATATATATATATATATATATATATATATATATATATATATATATATATATATATATTGTTGTGCACGAATCTCATATGCATGATGTATGCACAATGCACCCTTACCACTCTATCGTTTATATGTTAGAATATGCCATGCTGTATGCACAATGCACTCTTACAACTTTATCGTTTATATATTAGAATATGCCATGCTGTTTGCAGAAGGCATGCTTAACATTCTATCGTTTATATATTGGATTATGCCATGCTGTATGCACAATGCATGCTTACCACTCTATCGTTTATATATTAGATTATGCCATGCTGTATACACAATGCATGCTTACCACTCTATCGTTTATATATTAGAATATGCCATGCTGATTGCAGAATGCATGCTTACCACTGTATCATTTATATATTAGATTGTGCCATGCTGTATGCACAATGCATGCTTACCTCTATCGTTTATATATTAGATTATGCCATGCTGTATGCACAATGCACCCTTACCACTCTATCGTTTATATATTAGAATATGCCATGCTGTATGCACAATGCATGCTTACCACTCTATCATTTATATATTAGATTATGCCATGCTGTATACACAATGCATGCTTACCTCTATCGTTTATATATTAGATTATGCCATGCTGTATGCAGAATGCATGCTTACGACTATCTTTTATATATTGGGTTATGCCATGCTGTATGCACAATGCACCCTTACCACTCTATCGTTTATATATTAGATTATGTCATGCCTTATGCAGAATGCATGCTTACCACTTTGTCGTTTTCTATATTAGATTATGCCAATCTGTATGCAAAATGCACGCTTGCCATTCTATTGTTTTATATATTGGATTATGCCAATCTGTATGCAAAATGCACGCTTGCCATTCTATTGTTTTATATATTGGATTATGCCAATCTGTATGCAAAATGCACGCTTGCTATTCTATTGTTTTATATATTGGATTATGCCATGCTGTATGCAAAATGCACGCTTGCCATTCTATTGTTTTATATATTGGATTATGCCATGCTGTATGCAAAATGCACACTTGCCATTCTATTGTTTTATATATTGGATTATGCCATACTGTATGCAAAAATGCACGCTTGACATTCTATTGTTTTATATATTGGATTAGACCATACTGTATGAAGAGTCAGCACGGCATGTCATTCTCGTCGAGTCATGAATTATGCTAAAAAAACTTCAATTTGATTTTTAAAAAATTAGCTCAAGATTGTTATTGTTTCTACATGTCCAGAATCCGGAGAGGTTAAAGAATCCAGTCTGAATGAGACGCAAGGGAAGCGAGTCATTTTCTCGAAAGATGAGCTGATCAGCTTGGCTTTGCAGTTAAGTCCTGAGTAAGTATCTCAGAATTTTCTTGTAGGTAAAGCTCCAATTCCTTGTAGGAAAAGAAAAATTGGTTTACTCGAAACTTATCCTCAATCATGAATAAAAATATAAACTTTAGTATAGTTTGGTTTATTTTAAATAAATCTTAGCAAGTTGGTAAAAAAAATTACTTTGACTATTTTCGTAACTTGTTTCTTCAAAAACGGTTACATACCGAGAAAAACTTGTGCCATCAGTTAACATATATTGAATTTTGAGTTCTTTATTAGAGGTAATGTGGTTGATTAAGAGTATGAAACCCAAACTGGTAACGTGACAGGTGGATGAAAAAGCAATGACGTCGTTCTCTTTTTGCCATATTATTCGTCACCAGTTCGTCAAAAAAAATGAAATGGACAAAACAAAGAGAATGCTAACTCATAAATGGAGATTTTACCGACACAAAACATAAGATATGAAACGGTTCTGAAAGTACAAAGTCATCTTTAATGGGCAATCGTCCCGAAAGGGGTGTGTTGTTGAAAAAGAAATCCAAAATTAAAATCTGCCATCTAATATGTCTACTGCTTCGAAAATGATAAACTTGTAAAATCGACTAAATTTAACAAAATGGCTTGATGGCTTTTCAGGTTTATAGAAATCATGCCGATCCACTATCCAATTTAGTGGCTGTTAATTTGACCGATTCTGACAGAAAGTATCTTGTCATAGCGGCCTTTCGTAAATGTCGACCATGTGCTATCAAATAATAATGAAAATATGAAAAATGGAGGAACAATGAAATAGTATTTTTAAGACATTTATTTAGAAAACATCCTACTTGTTAGATTTGGACCAGTTGCTCCTGCATTGGCTATTGTGCAGGTGTCATCCAGGTAAGTGATCTGTGGTTGCACACGTGTATATGATCAATTGTGAAAATGATTAGACCAGATCACAGATCTCTATTGAGATCTACTTCAGTGGGCAAAGTACAATATTCTCTCAGGGGCCCCGAGTGGTCTAAAGCGCTTTCCGCTACTGATCACAGACATCTGACCTCTGTCTGCGCGGGTTTGAGTCAAAGATTCGGCAAGTGTAGATATGTGAAAAAGCTTGCCAGTAGCTTCTCGTGGGTCGGTGGTTCTTTCCGCGGATTTCCCGGTTTCTTCCTCCACCATTATTACTGGTAGCCATGTATCGTGTGCTAAAAATAGCGTTAAGACCCAGAACAACAACAGTAACAAACTTATCTTACTCCTGACCTTGTTTTAATTCTTTCAATCACGTTACTAATGTGCTTTGTTTTTCTAGAGCCCACATTAAGGGCAAGTGATAGACCAACAACTTTTACAACAGTGAGACGGCCAGTTTTGATTAATGAAGTTCCTAAACCCCATGACATATTGTCATCATTATGAAGTTAGGACAGTTCATTCTGTTACATGTTCACTCCCCCATTAGACCTTAGGGTTAAGGTCTTAGCCATCAAAAATGTTTGTTTTGAAAAAAGTTTAATAAGGTGCTAATATTTCCTAAATCTCATGATATATTCTTATCATACTCGATGTTAATCATTCTTAGACAATTTATTCAACGACCTGATCGCTCATCCCTGTGACCGTGGGATCAAAGTCAAACTTCAGAAATGTTTTGCATTACCGTTTGGTTAATTTTTATTTTAATTGCTTATATTACATATTTCATCCTACTTCGTATCAATGGCTTCACTAGGTTTTTTTGTCACCTACTGAGGTAACTCATGGCGTCACCCGTGGACCTCCTTCCTGCTCAAAAATTCAAAAATTTTATAAACAATCATTTTAGTGTCGCCCCCTATAATGGTGTCACCAGGTGCGGTCCGCACCCCCACAGTCCTCTATTGACGCCACTGCTTTTGATTAATTATTGTGACATTTTGACAATTCTTTATAAGACATAAAAGCTGGCCTTTTTTACTTTTATGTCACTGTCATTGAGAATTTGCGTTAAGGTTTCGTTGACGTTTACTCATTGGCTTATGTTTCCTAAAACCCATATTTGATTCTTTCATATTTTTGATGAATTTTCATGAATCCAAGAGAATTCATTCGGTGAAATGCATAGATGCCATATTAACCCTGGAATCAAGGTCACGGTTAGATAAAATCGGCATTAAGGTTTTGGTTAGATATTGCTTTAACTTATATTTTTAAAGCCCCATGATGGATTTTCTTTACACATTGTTTAAATCGTTACGAAGCTAAGATAGTTCGTTCTGTGTCTCATATGTTCGTACATTTAACTGTAATCACAGTCATGGATAATATTGCTTACAGTGTGAGCTAATTTGTTTACATTTGCTTGTATTTCCTAAACCTCTTGATTGATTTTGCTCACAAATTAGCTAGATCGTTATGAAGCTTTAATCGATTTATTCGGCGACATTTGCTTCAAGGTTACACGTTTTACACAAATTCTTTGATTGTTGCTTCATCACATGGCCTTCATGGTTTACATTAAAATCGCTACTGTACTATTTAATTATTTGTTTGCACTTTTATATTTAAATAAAAGAGACGAATACAGTATAGTAGTGTTTTTGTTATATTGTCCAGTCCAGCGGCACATAAACACGATCATGGTCATATAGTACCGATTAAGTTTTTACATCTGATAAAAAGGCATATTATTAAATCCAAATATGCAACATCATTGTGATAGGAAACGGATTTGTTTTTTTTAATCCTAATTCTTTAAAAGGTTTAATACTTTCTCAGCACGAAAATCATCATGGGACACATCCCTGTGAAAAAATATTTCCTAAATTTAGATGCCTTATAAGACGTGAAAGAGGGCACGTTGGACCGATTCAACATTCCTGAACCCGTAGTGAATATATGTATTTTGCAAGCTTAACCTCGTATGGGATTGGTAGCACCGAGCGATACATAGGTAGGCAGACAGGCAGATGGATGGATGGATGTGGGTATTATCAATTAATTCATTTACAGCTGTGGTTGTTTCTTTATCTTAACAGTGGAACACCTCCGTACAAACCTGGAAAAACAGAGCAGAAAACGGAGGTAAGTCAAAGACATTATCGATATCAATAACAACAGCAGCAGTAACCATAAATTGTGGCAAACGTTTCTGAAGCCAACAAGATGCCAACTTTTTAATTTCTTAAAGAATTAGAGTAGAAGAAAGATCAGTGGTAACGAAAAAGTAGTTCTTCGATGTTATTAAATACGTCGAATTTTCTGTACATATCTACGTTTTGAAATATACGAATAAAATTCAACGTATCAAATACATCCTTGTTTACTTCCAAATGATACTGCAAAATAAAATGTTAAAATATTGAATAAATTTCATATATTTATCCAGTTTAGGATCTGATTATAAACTGTCTTAAATGATTTTGTTTTTGAAAAGTTAAAATTATTCGTTATTGCCAAGGTATAAATTCTTCATTAAACCTCCACAAAATAACTGTTACTTTAAAATCGAGAAAATATATCAATAGAAAGTCTTACTATTATGATCTTCAGTATGGGATATACTCTAGCAGAGCTACAGCCACACTTTCTTTTATTGAAACTAAAAAAAAAATTTGACAATTAGACAGTAGTGGAAGACAGATAGATTTATAGACATATATATAACATCACGTATCTTGCTTTCAGTCCGTTGATCGCAGGTACTTGTTATGTCCAGGTTCCATCACAGTTGGACATCTGAAAAAGTTCTTGAGGATGAAGTATAACCTCTGTGACCGCTTTCAGGTAATGCCAGGAAGATTCTGTTTTTGTCATTTGCCTTAAATGTCTCTCAGAAGAATAGTTACGGTTTCTGGATCAGCACAGAAATGCATTAAATTATTTGTTTTAAATTAAAGTATTGTTACACACAATTTGTTGATGACTCTTTGTAATGTTAATCGCTTTAGGTCATCGGATTTTTTTTAAACGGTAGTTCAAATATAACGGCACACATAATGATTGATTCCATGTCCCTGCAAATATACCAGAGCTGACTTTTAAAACACCTTTATTTACTCCCTCCCCCAAATGGCACCAAATATTTCCAGATTTTGTTGTTTAACATACAGCAGTATTTTCTGTTATCACTGCTTGTAAATTAATGTCTGATAATTAAAATATCTCGTTAGCGTGTATCAATGTTTTTAGTTCTTTGGTAATGAGTCCTTGTTGGTAAGTCGGATAATCTAATTAAAGATGGTTGTTAATATGGACAGAGAGAGATAAGACATAATTGTTTCGAATGCTTATCTTCAACGTCTTAAATTTATGATCATTTTAAGACGTAATTAATTTGAACGTTTATCATCTTAGCTGCTTTTATTTCTGTTCATTTTAAGACGTACTTAATTAGCAACTTCTAAATTCCAGTTTATTTCTATTCAGTTTAAGATGCAATTAAGCTTGTCATAGTTATGTTCATTTAAAGACATAATTAATTTAAAACTTATATATTCATGTTCAATTAATTGATGTAGTAATTAAGATGAACGTTTTTGTCATCGAAGTTCCCTTAATTTCTGTTCATTTTAAGATTTTTGTGTTAAGTTGAATATTGATGATTGGCAATATTGATACAAGCTAATGAAGTATTGAAAGAATATTGCACATAGAATGGTATAGCAGTATCAGACAGTAAGAAATAAGCATTTATAGCATAGACCTGTTGCTGCATACAAAGCACAGATCTGTTCCTGCATACTAAACAGACATGTTGCTGCATACTAAACATAGACCTGTTACTGCATTCTAAACACAGACAAGTTGCTGCATACTAAACACAGACAAGTTGCTGTATACTAAATACAGACAAGTTGCTGTATACTAAATACAGACATGTTGCTGTTGCTGCATACTAAAAGACATACTATGACAATGTTACTCTTATGGATAGACGTTGGTAAAGGACTTGTAATTTCAGAGCAGGTGCTTTATATGTAATAACTAAATACGTAACAGTGATATATATATATATATATATATATATATATATATATATATATATATATATATATATATATATATATATATATATATATATATATATATATATATGGTTAGCATGAAGATATAAATAGAGACTAAATAAATGTGTTCAATGGACTCCTGTAACAGTCTTTTAGTAGACCTCCGATAACTGCGTCGTTTTATTGTTTATTCTGTAAGTTAAGTTGCAATTTGGTTAGTGTTAATCCTCTGCTATGATAATGAATGGTCTTGAATTGAATATTAGCAATGCATGTCTTATTTATACTAATATTAATATCGACATTTTTCATAAGTCGTTATATCTTATTGCAGATCGACGTATTCCATACGGACGAAGCACTAAGTGATACATACACGCTTATTGACATTGCCTACATTTATCTTTGGAGACGGGTGAGTATGGGTTCAATAACATCTAAAACAGACATAGATGGATAGTTGAATGGATGAATGTATTAAAATATGAAGAAAGGAACATATCTTAAAAACTAGATAACTTAAACTGTGTATGATGCCACTAATCTTCTTGGCAGAGCTGGTATAATGTACATAACACATATACTCTTTAACTGTATTTCGTTTATTTAACCTCTTATGAAGTTTACAAAGCTGCTATTGGCAAAATTTTGCGCAGGTATTAGAACATATTTAAAATGAATAATGACGGGAAGAAAAGCCATTATGGTTGCCATTTTTGGCTTCTTTTCATGTTCTTTATTTAACAGTGTTGATACAGGTCATGGGAGTATACAACTTGACAGTGAGTTAATGCTATAATGTGACTGTGATGATGAAATGTGACTTAATAAGTCTGATATTATGTATCCATTTTAAACAGGATTGTTTGAAAATAAAGCCACATTGATGCTTTCATCTCTTTCAGCAAGGACCTCTCCGACTTTACTACACAGTTTATACGAATCCAGCTAAGAGATTCAAGGCAGAGGAGGTCACGGTCATCTCAGCTGAAAAGGATTGCTCAGATTCTGTGAAGACAGAACACGATGTCGAATATTTCGGTATATCAGAAGCAACCAACGCATGTAACAAAGATATAGATGTAGACACTGGGAACGGAAGCATGATCAACGAATCAAAGACTGTACAGCTGCAGGAATCTAGCTTACTTGAAAATTCAGTGGGCTCTAATGTGAAATTCAACGCCTCGGATGTTGGTGAAACTACAAATGAGGTGGAAGGTATTGCAAATGTTGATTCCTCAAATACTTGTGTTGGTTTTAATTCTTCTCAGACAAATACTGATGTCAGTTGTCTAGAAGCAAGTGAAAATGAGAATTCCTTGGAGATAAGTGCAGATGGTAGTTCCTTCGAATCATGTACTGATCATAATTGTGAACAACCTCTTATTATGGATCTAGAGTTCAGTCCAGAGGAACAAATAAGTGACCGTTCAGTGGAGACCTCTAAAAGCAACGCAGATGGTGAGAATAACTGTATACTATCAGATTATTTAAAGGAGACTGATAAAGCACCGTCTTTGGTATCAACAAAGGGTTGTGATAAAGAAACGGTGGTCTGTGATAAACACTGCGTGACAGCAGTAAAGCATGAGCAAATTTTTAGTGAAGATTCAGAGGAAAACGAAAGGACCGTGAACGAAAAGAAAGAGAACAATTTGGATTACAAAACTCCTACCCAAAGTTTATCAGAGAGTTCAACATCCACCACAAAACCTTTCAAGCCCAATTCGCCCAGAAGGGATTTTCTAATTCCTTATAACACAGAGCCCACCCGGGTTCCGTTCTATATGCACAGTTTGTACTCGTCCATGCAGCGGTACACACAGTCTGCCAAACAATCCAGCGAGTCATCTGGACACAGAGACACAGAACAACCACTTAAAAGAAAGACTATCTATGATGAACCTTCAGTGAAACAATACATTTCTTCCGCAAGTCGCGAGAACTGTATCCATGGTAGTCTTAATCTTGCAAGAACAAGCCAAAGTAATTCATGTGATTTCCATAAGCTGTGCACATCATCAAATACCATCAATAGCAAGACAGTGCCAAACAGTCGTTCCTTGACTATTTCAGTCTCTAGCCCTTCCCAAAGTGGTGAGGACGTATCATCTTCAACTTCGCCATCCATTCAAAGTTGCAGAAGTCCAGTGTCCTCAAAGGCTGTTCAGGCAGCTATTATTTCATACAGTTCACAGACCCAGACAACACCATACAAGTCGCATAGTAAGACTAATTTGAAGGAAAAACACGGACGTAGCAAATCGCCATCTCACGATTCAGAACCTAGACACTGTGAAAAATTGCAACTTACGAAACAGCATGGTCCAAATTCCAATGGTATTTGGGTAATATCGAGGGTAGTGAATGGTGAGCCAGTGAAAAAGAAAGAGCCCGGATCTTCTACAAGTTCCTCTAGCAGTGTCCAAACGTTTGAAGTTAAACCTTCAGTCCGTAATGAACAAAAGAAAGACGAGAAGCAAAGTTCAGATAAGAATGACAGTAAGTTTAAATACAGTCAACTTCATATTCCGAAGTATTGCATTGGACAAGGAAATCTTTCCAAGCAGAATAAAGCATCGCTGTCTACGTATAGGGCCATGGTTCATTCAACCCCAACAAAACCAAAATGGAATATTCCTTCCAGTAAGCAAGAACACAAATCCTCTCCCACGCAATTCAATGGACATTCTGGTCAAAACAAAGCAGTTACGTTGAGTAGCAATTTATCAACGACTGGTAGAATGATTACAGCCTCACCATGTATTCAGACAACGTCTCCCAGTAGTATTGGTGATATCAGTGGCAGGCTGTATTCTCATAGCTTTACACATGGACAGAATTTGTTTGCCACCATGGCAAGTCACTACTCTAGACTTGTCAATTCGAATAACAATAGCATCAGTTTCATGGATCCGATGCATATAATTCAGACGATAGAAAACCCAATGACTGCTCATATGAATAGCATGTGCATGACCCATGTTCCGTCTAGCACTAGCTTCATAAACGAACAAAACTGTCTGAATCTGAGTAAAAACGCTCAATCAGGGAGACACACAGCTAATTCCCAAAATATATACAATTTGCAATCTTTAAACACCGATAACAGTTCTGTTGGATCAAGCCAAACGTCTTCTGATAAAAGTGCTACAAAATCGCCCACAACGCAGAAAAAAGATAATAAAGAGAAAAGGTCCATACATCATATTATATCCGAAATCACGGAGAGAAGAAACCAGAAGGAAAAGTCAGTGAGTTCGCCTGAGGGGATACAAGCTTTGTCTCCTACTGGTAATGGACAACACGCTACAAGTTCAAATGGACATGAAATTAAAAATGGACAAGTCGACAAATATGAGTTCACAGATGATGACGAGATGCCAGTTACTCAACCATTGTTACATTTCAAACCGGAACCATTCTATACTGATCGGAAGGGCGTTGTTTGAAACAGCGAAAGGAGTGGTGTCTGGTTGTACATAGACTTAAACCAAATTTATTTTGTTGATGTTAGACAATGCTGAATAAATTCAGACTTAAAATTTATTATCAAGCAAGCATTTCGACCTTCACTGGTTGTGATATTTTATGTTTATGTTTTACTTCTTAGCACAGGGTATAGGAATGAGATAGTTGCATCGAATTCAAGTCATGATTTTTTGAAGATCGCAGTCCTAGGGAACAAAATATACAGAGAGTCTGTAGTTAGACAAGAGTGTATAGAATGTGAAAATAAATGATTACACAGAAAATGTGCAAGGTGTTTTTGAGCAAAGTTATGTGTGGATGTATGTGTTATTCATCATATTCACTGGATATTTAAAATATATTCGTATTGGATATCTGTTGAACATCTACATGTATGCAACTTGGATTGGAATGTATTTCGTAAAAAAATTCATTTCGATCATTCGCAAATCCATTCATCACATGGATTTGTATGTGGAACCATAGGGACAATTGACAATTCGTCCTCTTCCAGAATTTTCATATTCATATATATATATATATATATATATATATATATATATATATATATATATATATATATATATATATATATATACACAGTGCTGGAAACATCCGCTGCACATTCCATGTTACATTTGCTAGTATTTGTATGATTTATATCTTAATTCATCACTGCCATTCAAAGACAAGGAAATATTCTTCACTGGAATTCTACAATCGCATGAGCAAATTTTTGCATGTTTCAGAAAGGTTGGCAACTGCAATTTGTAGCTATAATTTTATATTAACACAGTGCTTGGAAGTATTTTTGCATTTCTGTTGTCGATACTCGATCATGCATGTCCATTCTTGAAGGACATTGTCAGATATGCTTATTCAGTTTTACTCACCGTAAAGAGGGAATTCATATAAAGTCTAACAGATATGACTCACAGCTGTCTTATTATTGTCTATAGTTGTCTAATAGTAATTCATGTGCAGAAATAATTTAAATGGGATTATTTGTTTACAGAAAGTGTAGTTAGCTTGCTGAATGACTAATGTCGCTATTAATATATCCGCTCTGTAAAAGTTCTTTCCGTCCTTTTTTGATAGATTTCTTCTGAAGAAAATAACGCCTAAAATAGTTAAATTAAACAAAATGAGTCTGACGTACGAGTTAAAGAAAATACAGGAAGAAACAGATATAAATTATGCGGATAATTAGAACGAACATTTTGAGTCTGGGGTATTCATTAATCGTACCTAATCAAATGTATATATTCAATTACCTAGTTGGAATTTATGCTCTAGTCCAGCGAGGCCACCTAGACAAGTTAACTCATCAAGTGCCTTACGAATAATATTCCAGCAACTTTTAGACTGATATTTATTTTCTCTTTCTACTTTACATAATTTTTACAACAGTCAAAGAAAGAAAAAAATATAGGGATATCTTATTTGGTACCTGATCTGAAAATGTTCCACGCGTAGGGCTAATTCCAATATTCCTTGCCGTTATTGTACCAAGGCAAAGCCAAATTTATTCGTACTGTTACTCCCTCCCTATCCCTAAACAAATATGATGGAAATCAGACAATTACCGTTGTATTGGATACATATTTAAATTCTGAAAGGTTGGGGTTAAAGTGATTTCTATTTACTGCTTTCAACTGAACCAGGTACTGGATTACTATGGATACTAATATCTTTTAAAGGTTAGACGACCTATATGGTCTACTCATTACAAATGACATTCATTTGGCTCGTAAATGGAGCTATTTGACCTTGAACTGAACTGATGCAGCGACTATAATATATTCATCGATTCAACACGTATGGTATGAGATACATAATCTGGTTTGTTGTATTATGACTTCGATATGTTGAGATCTCTTGTTAGCGTAGGCTTGATCTCTTCAGATAATGACATTGAAAACAACTTTGACACCAATATCTATTTTCAACCTTCAATGGCAAGGCATACAAGATATAATTTAAAAATCCGTGCCAGAGACACCTATTTTAGTCCCTTTGTTAATTTGTGTTGTTGGAGATTATGGATATCGAGGAGAAATTCGTGCTGGATTATGTGAAAAGTGGCCTGATAGGCTATTTTGTGTTCAGACAGAAGTAAAGTATTGGAAGTCTTTCGTCCTTTCAGAAAGACATGTATCATCTAAAGCCCGGACTTAAGTAAAGTCAAGGGACAAGGATTCTAGCAATGGATATAGCTTGCCTGATTTTTTCCGCTGGATATATTTTACAAGTATTAATCGGTTTTGCAACCTGTTGTACATTGCATTGGCGGTATGTCATATTAAAGATTACTTGTGGATCATATCACTGTGAAGTGTAGAAAAATGTTGGAATTCTGCATATTTCCTTTGGATGTGATGCTTTCAGTTTGCTTTCCATTGAATATTCTCTGGATTACAATTTTGGAAGTATTTTCTTTGAGCTATCAAAGTGGGTGCATTCATGCTCGATTACACAAAAAAATACTTCTGGAAATACATCGGAAATGGAGATTGCTTAAGAATCCGATTGCCTACGACCTTATTGCGGAGGACAGAAAGGGCGAGGCAGATATAAAACATTCATTACCTTGCGTCTGATACTTTCATTTTAAAAAAGCGAAAAGCGTTTTACTTTTCTTTATTTAAAAATATCTAGGTTAGCATTAAGTCATTAAAATGTTTTGTTTTTTTAAAAAAAGCTTGTACATAATAGTGTCCTCGTTTTGTTCCTTACTAAGCAGGATATGTATATTTTGCCATATGGGGCAAACGTTTCGAAAGGACATAGGAAGGACTACAAAACTAAAAGTCTGTAGGATATTTTTATTGGAGCTAAATGACATCATAAATACAAAGAAAATATGTGACAGAACTTTTGTTATAAAATTTCAGTTTATTTAGAATTCCTGTGATGTGCATTGGAAAGGAATTACAATTTTCTGTTGTATTCTTGGATCATTTCATATAATATTAAATCAGCCAATAGTGTGCGATGAACTCTCGCTTCAAGCAAAATCGTACCAGTGGAAGTAGTTGAACTGTAATGGCGTAAGATATATTGATAGTTTCATTTTTCCTTTTAGTATAGGCATAATTTGTTATTGTTTATGGTCGTTCGTCAGTTAATTAAACACTTCCTTTGTCGAAAAGCTCGTTATTTTAACTACTTAATAATTGAGCACGGGGTTTATATTTTGTTTTCTTTCATTACCCTTGCCCTGGACTGGATCTGAATTGTTAAATTTGAAGTTTTAATATTTAGTTGCGCTTTACACCTCTCTCTCTCTCTCTCTCTCTCTCTCTCTCTCTCTCTCTCTCTCTCTCTCTCTCTCTCTCTCTCTCTCTCTCTCTCTCTCTCTATATATATATATATATATATATGTGTGTGTGTGTGTGTGTTTTCTCTATGAGATGTATAAAGTTCTTAAAAGGAAACGATGCTTACAGTTTCCTTTCAATGAAACATTTTTACGAGTGGTATATATCAAAGATACAGCAGCGTACATACAAATATTGTCTTTATACACACATGCATTTCAAATGCGGTTAAGATTTACTACAAGCAACTGTGTATATAGACAAAATGAATGAACGCTGCACTGCCTTGTCCAGTGTGTCTGCTATAAAATGCAGTTAACTTTTGCTAATAATTGTGTTGCTCCTTGAAGTTTTTGAACCTTTATTATTAATTATTAATAATTGAATAAATATAGTACACTTATGATTTAAACAAAAAGATGATTTAAAGAGAGAGATTATTGTTATTTTGTTTGATAAGAACGCTAGAAACTCGTTACAGATTTAGAAAAGATGGAAGCGGTAGCCAAGTGTTCAAAATATACCCTAATGTTGAAATCATATATATATATTCTTATTGATGCGCCATGAGCAGATCTCACTTTGCTATACCATTAGTATTGGCGTATTAAATTGCTCTAGACCAACCACTGAAAAAGTGCCATTTTCAATATACATACATACATACATACATACATACATACATACATACATACATACATACATACATACATACATACATACATACATACATACATACATACATACATACATACATACATACATACATACATTAAATGAAATTTTATTAGGAAATGCATATAAATAGAAACACATAGATGCACGTAAGTCCATTACATATATGGTCATAAATGCTTATCGCAATCGCTTGTGTGCTATTCCGTCAGTTTTACAAAACCCAGGTCAATAAGATTGCAATATAAGATATATGGTCGAAACAAGATTTTGAAGTATGCATAGATTTTATAAACACTATCAGCACTGGTTGGTGTAACCTCAGACCCTTGTCACCCCCCATTTGTGGCATTTTGACAGTTAGGTTGTGGCGCGAGGGAAGAACGCTTTGCTTATATCAAAAGTTTAAAATAGCTTAAACCGCGCGGTGTCAGCATAAAGTAGCTTAGCAGGCTTTTACCTCGATCCCTGCCACCATGAAGTCGATAGGAGTTATTTTCTCAAAAATTGTAGGTATAATATTCGTTGTGTCTGTTATTCGTTGACGGAGGAGAAATTGCAGCGTTGGCTAAATCTTATCAGGTACTTTCCAAGCTGCATTGCTATCCATGTCGTATACTCTCATTACGTCATAGGTCCAACATTGTCACATACCCCTCTCCCCCGTTAATGTGTCCGATGTTGTTGTACATCCAGTTGGAAGTTGATTAGCTGAAAAGCAGTGTTTGTAAATACCCAAACACACACACACACCAAATAATTTTCAAGATATTTATATTTGAGAGCAACGACCAGAACTATTTGCTGGTCGGCGATCTGGATAAAGCCAGATTCATCACGCAGAGCGTGCGTCAATGCGGATTGCGCAGATAATGCAAAATTATAACGTTGACTCTTACTGTTTGGTGAAATTTCCATGGTGCTGATTGATACTAGCGATAATTTTCTGGTCGTTCTTGTCAAACAAACATTCTTGAAAATTATTGGTCCTTTCGTTTTCATTGGTTTTTTTTTTAGGGGTAGGGTGAATGTTTTAAGAGGGATGGGTTGGGGGAGCTTGCTGCTTGTTTGTTTTATTTTTCAGTATATGACTTTTATTAAATATTTTCGAAATCTTTGCTACAACAATGCAATGTTCTTAGCATCACGTGCCTTTTGGACCTATGATGTCAGAAATCATGTTGGTTGTCAGAGATGGATAATCAGGTAACGTGCAATGCAAAACTCAGAGTACCAGGTCAAATTCCGTCAACGCTGTGGTATTGTTTCGTTTGTCAACGACTAATAGTCATCTCACAATTTCCGAGAAGATTAATAATCTAACAGGGTTTAATGTAAGGTTTTTCAGTTTGTTGGACCCGGTAGCAAGCGCCCACCGTAGGCCTAAAGCGTGCGACATAAGCTCATTCTAATATTTAGATAACCGATACGCACCGGCCTCGCATCCGAGCATAAATGTCAGAATATCTAAAAAGCAATGTGAATGGTCAGAGGAGACTCGAACTATATCTACCCTAATGATGCTTGCACAAAAAAGACTATTTTGTACACCTTAGACTTCAAATATCTGCATAACTGCTAAAAGTTTACCCTTTTCCATCTACTGAATGCCCATCAAACAAGTATTTCTGTTTGTAAATGTAATGTGAACAACTTGTCACATTAATATGGAGCCTATTGTCATTAAAATACACAAAATTTGAAACAGAAAAATCCCCAAAGCAATGCGATGAATGAAGAAAGGTTTTTCATTACTATTAAGACATTGCAGTTGGCTTACTTCCGTCTCCGCCATTCTATATACATACCGTAAAAATGTAATCCAGCTCTATGATTACAAGATATATTCGGAAGTATATAAATTGAAACATACTGCAAATTGTATAATGTAGTCTTGTGTATTCCTTTAAACGTTTTACCTCATAAACGAGTATCGTAAGATACGAAAAAATATATTTTCTTATTCATCGTAGTATACTCAATCTTCTGATCCAGCCAATCAGAGCTATGATCAGAGATTACGCCGAGACTATTATAGTACTTACAACTCTGGCGCCCGTATGCTTTATTATCAGATATCATGTAGTAATAACCGTAATTCTTTATTTATCATGCGAAGAGCTAGTTTATTAAATAGTACAAAGGGAGTACGCTTCTCGTGTGAACAACCAGTCTTGTTTAGTACAAAAGAAGTACATTTCTCATGTGAACAACTATAGCATAGTAAAAAGTAGTATAAAAATAGTACAAAAGTAATATGTTTATCGCGTGTACAACTTCAGTAGCATATAACAAAAGTAGCATGTTTGAATGAGTATACACCTTAGTTTACTGTGTAAAACGTCACTAGGACTTTCCAAATTGGTTAGCTATTTACGAAGTGATTTTACTTTTTTATTAAAAAATGAAATATTATCAATTCATTACTTTAATGACACAAGTAAAACTAGTACATATTTTCAAACAAATACATGGACCGTAAAGAAATTAACATCCTTTAATGCTGTAGTTGCACATACATACATACATACATACATACATACATACATACATACATACATACATACATACATACATACATACATACATACATACATACATACATACATACATACATAATACAGACATATATTACAGGAAAGAAGCATAACGCTGGTTCAGAATATTTTATTAAATAGACATTCGATCTCGGTGGGTTCGATCATATTGATTGACGTTTATCGTTCTCCATTTATCATGCGAAGAGTTTGTGTCGGGAAGATGAGCAGTTTGAATCCGCACTATGTTTTCCCCATTAATCCACTGCCGGTTTTAAAATGGATCTATGCACTGAGGTGACACAACGCTCCGCACTGTTTTTCCCTTTAATCCACTGCTTGTTTTAAAATGGATCTATGCACCGAGGTGACCCAACGCTTGATTAGTCCTGCCCCGGCCTCACGTGGACAACATTAGCGTAAGTATTTTTCACGTGATTGTGAGAGTTACGTCGTGACATTTTTCGCTGATTTATAGTTCTTTGTGGATTAAACGTAATAATTGTGTTGGTGTAAAATATTTTAAAGAAATTCTTTTGGTATCATGTTCATCTACAAATATTTATAATATGCAACATGATTTTATTGCTCCTTTGGTTTCTGTTCAGAAACATTTTTCAAAATGACTATTTTAGTGTTTTATCGCCGTTTATTTACCCATTATACTCGCTTAAAAGACAAGACCAACTGCAAAATACACAGACCCAGATCTTCCTGGGCATTATGCGATGGCAGATCTGGGTCTGTGAAGTGTGTTAAGAGTAATCAGTAAAACGAACAACTGAGACCGTGCTCTGCATGCGCATCATGCTACAGCAGATCTGGGCCTTTGTTTTTTGCAGATTTACTCGACTTATAAGGTAGACCTCACGGTGCATTTTCTAGCTTTTTCGTCTTTCTAATAAGTCTGCAACTCTTTGCTTAGTATGATAATAGGCGTACATTAAGTACTTACTGATAGTTTTTATATGCTTTTTATAAATTTCAAGAAACCTTTGTAGTACCTAAATAATACGATGTGCAAATCTGTAGATCCTAATTGGTTTTTCTGCTCCATTTCTCCGTTAGTTTAACGTGAGGTTAATGACCGATTTTTCTTGACCAGAAAGATGTGCTTTTCTAACTCAATATAAAAACTGGCATGTCTATCTTCGCCTAATTTAAGGGAAAAGATTGCAAGTCACGTGTCGCTCAATATCTATTTATGTTTAGCCTTTTTCTCTAACTGGTATAAATTTAAAATATTTGTAATAAATTAACCAAATGTTTTCTGTTGGGTTTTTGTGCATGGCGTTGTTGTTTAGTGGTTTGCTTTGTTGGTTGAAACGGCACTTTTAAAATAGTATTGGCTACAACAAGGAGAAAATTTCTTTCTGAAGAACACATTAAGGCTATACAAGCTGCTCTGGAACTACGAGTCTGTGTTGCGCCAACTGAGCCACGACCTCGTGCAGTGAAAATACTGTGATAATAATGTCACATCATTTACCGAAATTAGGAATGCTCCTAGTAAACTAGTTTTTGTGACGTCATAAAGGTAATTACTTGGTATCATAAATACATTAGATTGTTAATTAAAATTTTATTTATACAATTGACTACATTAATACAGTTGATTTCATAAATACAATCTCTCATTTATCCATTCATAAGTCTTTCCGCATACAGCCACGTGATTAAAATATTGGTCACTTTCAGTTGCTTGCTTTAAATTAGACATGCACACACACATAACATAAACACATACACACACATTCAAAAATAAACACAACGACACACAATCATAACATAAACACACACATAATATAAACGACACACGTACACACACACACACACATATATATATATATATATATATATATATATATATATATATATATATATATATATATATATATATATATATATATATATATATATAGCCATAGAACACAATTAATTTTGCTATATAGTCTCTACATTTGTTTCTTAGTACTAACTTTCCACTGGATGACAATCAATACAAATCATGTTAATCTAAAATACATTCAAAGATGACTTTACGGTGAAGTTCTTGTTAAGGGTTGACCTGCATTTTTTGAGGCTGAATTGTAAATAAAACACCGTGCAACGGAACACATTTCACTTCCGGATCATCACCATGACCTTATTACTAAATGTGCACTGTCGCTGAAATACACACAGACAACCACACCATAAGCTTACATTCTAAAGAATCCTTACCAAGAATGCCAAAATCTAACTCTTGTATCACCACCAAACGGAGACAGGAAAAAGTGATCTAAAAATAGACTGGGACTACATTCCTGGGTACTGAATCGGATTTTATTGTGAGCCTGAAAGGGTCAATGTTTTTGTCTAACTTTTATATTTGCATTTTATTTTGCATGCCACTACTACTTCAACTTCATACATAAAATCTTTCGAATTTTCTTGCAAGCAAGACATGTGAGGGCTGTCAGAAAGTGTGTAGTGCTGGAGTTCTATAGGGTGCAATTTGAGGTCCAGTTGTTCTTAAGAAACCAAAACTAAATTTGTTATATCTTCCTTAATTATAGAAATTTTTCAATACAGTAAAACCTAAATGTAATGAATATGTGATAAGACCTGTCTGAAAATATGCTTGAAATTAAAAAATATTGATATATTAAATTTTAAAGGAAATTTAAATAAATATTTAAATTTTAAAAACTATTTTTAAAACATTAAATTTTCATACAAGTTATAACATTTAGTTTAACAAATTTATGGCAGCAAAGTTGATTAATGATTGGTGTTTTAAACAAATGGTATTTTTGGTCTGTACAAACTGATAATATTATTCCTTGGGGTACTGAAGCATGATAGCTCACAGTGATTTTGACAGCAAATTGCAAGATGCCTATCCAGCTGCATCTAGGTGTACATACTAAAGAAACAATGACAGTTGCTATCTTCCACATTTATTGTTTCAGGTACTTGGGCAATTGTTAGTATAACTAACAGCTTACTCAATTTAAAGTTTAGATGGGACCACTACCATGTTTTATAGCAAATATGCATTCCATTTTAATGTCGATAACTACAAAAGTCAACAATGCAATACAAAAATACAGTTTCAGGGAGGTTCCACCTTACTGAAAAATGATGCGAATCTCTCTCATGAAGATCTAAGCCATGTCTTTGAGAAGCTGTATACCAGTGTACTGATATGAACTCATCTTGGTCACTTATAGCAGCACACTGCACATGTCCTTATGAGACCTTGCTATCACCATTGGACTACCGGAGAGCTTGCAAATTGATCCAACTCTAATACTTTGTTTCAGATATCAGGCTAGACCTGAAAATATATAACATGCTTCACTTAATTATAAAAAAGAAAGATGTAGGCAAATGAAGTTAAAATGTGTTAGATATGGTGATTTCAAAATAACATTCAGGTTGCAAATATGGGTAAAAACGGTAAACTTGACAGAGTGACACTCAAAGATGTGAAGCAATGGGCAGTTTGATCATTGGTGCAAACATTGATACATACCAGTATACTGGAAAGTCAAAGGACAATGTACCAAATTAAAATTTATTACTATATGCAATCCTATTCATGAAGAAAAAACAATTTTAGATATTGCGAGTGAATACAGTGAAATTTGGCCACACTGATCAATTATAGGTACCAATAGATCCTATATCATCAACTAAATGTGAAATTTTCATCCCGAAAACTTGTAAACAAAGATGGATATTTGCATGTGTGGGACATATGCAATGCACTTGTTAAAATCGCATGTACAAACATGATTCAAACAATCTGTTTGAACATTTTTAGTCTATTTTTAAGAGTGTTGGCTACCAAGTTATTAAGCTCAATGATTCAATGGAATCAGATATTAGCTGATGCTGCAATACCGTCCTCTGTCAACGTACTAAATTGACATGTGTTCCAGACAGAGGCATATTCATGATGAAAATAATTTGGGATATTTTAAGTGCACATAGTCAGAACTGAGCCTTACAGATTCACTATAGGTACTATGTCAGCCTAACAATGTCAACTTCAAACATTCCAAAATATATGCATATTTGTTCATGTCAGCTATGTAACCATGTTAGGATCAGTTGTAGACAGTTAAATTCAAATAATCTGTTTGAATAGTACTTATGTAATCTTTAAAGTGTCATATAACAAATATTATTAGTCATTAATAATGCATAAAGCAAAATGGATCATTAGAATTCCCATAATATCACCTGGGCCACAATGCCGCACTACATCAATCAAAATCTTAAAGAAACTGACATTAAAATGGAATGCTTTCTGTGTTCAACTTAATCATTTTGCTGTTTTCTTACATGCAATGGTAAATATACCTGGGTAAAGTATATTTTACCCCTCTGACCTATATTTCATTCTCTGACAGCTTAATATGATTTTGTAGAGAACTTGAACAGGTTCTAGTATAAAGTCTTCATCTCTGTCCTCTCACTTAATACCCTATTAACTATGTTTATAAACAATTACTGATATCTGTACAAGAAGATGTGTTACTCAGGAAGTCACCCCATCATAAACACATAAATTAACTGTTTGGACCCCAAGTAAATAGTTTCAATGACCTAAAGGTACGAAGCAAAATAGAATTTTGTCTTCATGTATTTGATTGATTGATTGATTGATTGCTATTTTACGGCGCACCAGCACTGTGAGGCTATATAGCGCCAAACATAATTTTATATCCTTTTACATTTAAAACTGGTAAAATATTTTTATCGACCAGCGATTGGAGTCCAAACAGTTAAAGGTAAAGCGATAAAAATGTGAACGATGGTAAAGTATTAAAAGTTTCCCGATCAACGGGGTGTGCAAAGTATGATAACGAAAACATATGATTGGCAATTAAAATCTATCGACTGCATAAATATAACACAAAACTGAACAAGGTGATAAAATGAAAGCTATAACTTATGATAAATGTTTGCTTCCTTAAGGAAGTCTATAATGTTGGTAATGTTAACTGTATCAAAGAGCTCCGTCATGTCTTGCACAACGTAGTAATGATTACGCGTAGGTTGAAGATCGAAGCATTCCAGCATAAAGTGCTTCACGGTGAATGGTTCATTACAAGCTATGCATTCTGGTGGGTTTTCTCCTTTTAATATGTAGGAGTGTGTTAAATAAGTATGACCGAGTCGAATTCTTGCAATGACTACCTCCTCTCTACGGACTGATCTGTAGAAAGGGGTCCATTCTCCTAAGGTTGGCCTGATGGCATGAAGTTTGTTATTCACGGCATCATTCCATGATGCCTGCCATTTCTGACTTAAACAGTCTTTGATACAACGTATAAAATCAGTATATGGTGCTTTAAAATCAGTTGGTTCTAGTAATATGGCCATTTTAGCAGCACGGTCTGCTTTATCATTACCTTTAATTCCTACATGGCTGGGTAACCAACAGTATACTATATTGTGGGAGGTACTCGGCTCAGTATGCTTAAGGAGAATGTTTGCTAATAATGGATTCTCCAGTTTTCTGTTATGTAGTGACTGAAGTACTGATAGTGAGTCAGAGAATATTATGCTATTTGAAATACGCTTGCTTGCAATGTATTGCAAAGCAAGGTCAATTGCTCTAATTTCGGCTGATAAAATTGACGTACCATTTGGCAAGCGAACTTTGGTTGTGTGGTTTCCACTTACGAAGGCTGCAGAAGCCTTTTGTTCATCTTTTAATCCATCAGTATATATTTTTTGTATACTATTCAAATTGTGAGAGGAGTTCATGGTAAGAGTTGTGGAAAATGGAAGGGTTTGTCTCCGATTTTTTTCCATCATGTAACATAAAAATTACCCTTGGTTGCTGAAGTAGCCATGGAGGTGTTTCGGAGATGTTGGCTTTCAGAATATTTGAAAATTTAATTTGAGTACTTTCGAGAAATTGTGATATTCTAATGCCAAATGTAGATATGACATTTGGTTTATTGTCATATAAGAATTTATATTTTGGTTCAAAAACTGCCGGAAAAGCTGGGTTCAGAGGGCTGGATCTTAATTTGATAGCATATTGTGCGGAGAGCATTTCTCTACGTTGTGATAAGGGTGGTTCATCCGCTTCGACGAGTAGACTTCCACACGGAGATGTTTTAAATTCTCCCAGGGCAAGTCTTATTCCCTGATGATGGATTGGGTCAAGCATCTTTAAGTAGGATTTCCTTGTTGAACCATAAACAACGCAACCATAGTCTAATTTGGAGCGTATAAACGTTCTGTATAAATTGAGTATGACTCTCCTATCAGCACTCCAGTCAGTGTGCGCTATTACTTTAAGTAAATTAAGAGATTTCAAACATTTGGCTTTCAAATGTTTCAGATGTGGAATAAAAGTCAGTTTTCTATCGAAGATAATGCCTAAAAATTTAGTTTCCTCAACAACTGGAATAGGTGTTCCTTCCAGCGTGAGATTAGGTTCATCGTGATGTCTTCGTAACAGATAGAAGTGCATACAGACAGTTTTTGATTTCGAGAATTTGAAGCCATTCGTGTTGGCCCAATTTTGAATTTTGTTTAAATTTTGTTGTAATTGTCTTTCAATTGTATGCATGTGTTTGGATCGGTAACATATTAAAAAGTCATCAACATATAGTGAGCAATCCACACCTGGAATCAGACACTTGGTGATGCTATTAATCTTTATGTTGAAAAGCGTCACCGATAAAATACTGCCCTGGGGTACACCCGTCTCTTGATCGTGTATATCAGAGAGGGTGGAGCCCACTCGTACTTTGAATTCCCTGTCTGAAAGGAAGTTTGATATGAATGTGGGCAGTCGGCCTTTTAGACCCAGGTCGTGCAGGTCACTTAGAATTCCGTACTTCCATGTTGTGTCATAGGCCTTTTCCAAATCAAAGAAAACCGCTACTAAATGTTCCCTCTTTATGAAAGCATCACGAATAAATGTTTCGAGTCTAACCAGATGATCGTTGGTACTATGACCATGACGAAAGCCACTTTGGAAAGGAGAAATTAAACCATACAAGCCGAGAATTGATCATTCGTTCCATTGTTTTACATACACAGCTAGTTAATGATATAGGTCTATAGTTGGTAGGATCTGCGTTATCTTCGCCTGGTTTGGGAATTGGTATTATTATTGCTTCTTTCCAAATTTTTGGTACATTACCAGTGATCCATAAATCATTGAAGATTTCCAGAAGAACTGCCACGGATGGCTCTGGAATGTGTATTAAAAACTGGTAATGTATATCGTCAGGCCCAGGGGAAGTATCATTGGCCTTATTCAAATATTCCATAAGTTCCGACAAAGAAAACTATTGGTTATAACTCTCTAAGTTATTTGATGCGAATTTTAACCGTATTTTTCTTTTTGAGTTTTAAGTCTTCGGAAAGCTTCGGAATAATTAGACGATGAGGAACTTTTGGAGAAAAAATCAGTATGTACATTAGCTATTTCATGCTTGATTTTATAATTGATGTTATTTAGCTTCAGGTGTTGGAGGCAATTGTATTTTCCTTTTTTATTTATTTTGCGGATTGTATCCCAAACTTTGTTTATTGAGGAACGAGAATTTAAAGTTGAAACATATTTTTTCCATAATGCTCGTTTACTTTCTTTAATCGTGCGGCGAGTTTTAGCCCGATTAATACGGTATTGAGCTAGATTTTCGGGCGTTGGACGATTATTGAATTTGTTCAGTGCTTCTCGGCGTTGTTTAATGGCTTCTTTACATTCTTTAGTAAACCATGGTTTGGGCTTTTTTTGAGAATTTGTCAAGGACTTAGGAATGGACTCTTCTGCAATCTCAATTACGATAGATGTAAATAGTCGAATTGGATCATCATCAATCACAATGGTATTCCTATTCAGTCTCATTGTACAAAGTGTTTCAAATTTGGCCCTGTCAGCTTTCTTTAAGTTCCACTGTGGAATTGTGTCATCAATTTTGGCATTGGTGTTCTTAAGATATATTGGAAAATGATCACTGCTATGAAGGTCATCAGCAACCTTCCAATTATAATCCAACAGAAGTGAAGGAGTACATATTGTTAAGTCAATGCAAGTGTATATACCCGTTCCTAGGTGCAGATAAGTTGGACACTTGTTATTAAATAGACACAAGTCGTATCTAGCAACAAAATCTTCAACTTTTTTCCCTCTGTCACTTATGTAATTAGATCCCCATAAAATGTTATGGGCATTAAAATCACCAAGTAAAACAAATGCCGTGGGAAGTTGTTGAACAAGTGTGTCTAATTCGATTGGTGATAATTTAGTATTTGGTGGTATGTAGACAGAACAAAATGTAATCACTCGATGTAGAGTGACACTTACAGCAATGGCTTGTAAATTTGTATTCAAAGGGATGTTTCTATTTGGGGCTCTATTGTTCACAGCAATAGACACCCCTCCTGAGGCCCTGTCAACGTTTTGTAGGTAGGTGTTAAACAGGGAGTAGTTTTTGAAAGTGATATTGTCCGTATCTTTTAAAAAGGTTTCCTGAAGACATAACAAAGCTGGATCATATTTATTTAAAAGCAGAAGAATCTCATTGTAATTAGCTTTTAAGTCCTCGACAGTTCCATTGTATTATAGTGTTCTTCATTATAAATTTAGAATAGAGGTTTTGGATTTAGGTTAGAATTTTCGAGGGGAACATCTATATGGTTATTTATCTGGGGGAAGTACGGGTGTAATTCTTTTGTTAGGTTTTGAGCTACTTTGAGAACACGAAGCAGTATCTTTTGCATCCATGCTCTCAATGTTCCCAAACCTGTTGAATAGTTTGATGGGGTCATCTGACTCCTTTTGCTGTCTATTTCCATGGGATTTGCTTTTCTTTGGTGACTTAGTTTGCTGAGTGTTGTTAAAGGCGGTTTGGGTAGATGCCGTGGCTTTTTGTGCTTGGTAATGTGGGGTGTTATATTTTAATGTTGAATCGGGTATATCTGAGTTTGTGCGTCCTTCGATATCTTCGGATTGTTTTTCACTATAGTGGAGAAGGGTGGGCCAGAAAGAGATGTTTTTGATTAAACTAGCTTTCTAGCCTCTGGGTAGGGAATGTTGGATGTATATTTGATCCTCTGAATTTCCTTTTCTTGTTTCCAGATTTCACAATCCTTGGAATTGGCGTGGTGTTCTTTTCCACAATTGATACAATGTGGAGTTGCTTTGCATTCAGATTCCTGGTGAGAGTTGTCTACGCATCGGCCACATATTTGGTTTCTTGAACAGCGGGTTTCATGGTGTCCATATTTTTGACTCTTGTAACATCGAAGTGGGTTGGGGATATATACGTCAACCTTAACTTGCAAAAAAACAACTTTGACCACTTTGGGTACTGTTGGTTTATTGAAGGTGAGTATAATGGTATTGGTGTCCTGCAGATTGTTATTACGTTTGATACGTATTCTGCGGACTGCAGTGACACCTTCATTTTTCATTCCTTCAATGATATCTGTGTCGGTGACTCCAGCCAAGTCACGACAGCGAATAACACCTTTGGAGGTATTCAATGTTGTGTGGGCGAATGACGACGCTGGAATATCGAAGAATGTTTTTATTTTATTTTTTTTTTTTTTTTTTGAGGTTTTCTGTTTGACCTCGTCGCTGACATTCAACAAGTAGACAACCCGATTTCAACTTTTTAACACTTTTTGGCGATCCAATCAATCCGGTTATTGTCTTTTCTATGACGAAAGGAGAAAGTGTAGTAAGCGCTTTTGTGGCATCTTTGGATTGTATTACCATGAAGCGTGGAAATGAATCCACGCCACATGGTTCATCATCTGTGTCAGATCCTGGTTTGGTTCGTTTTAACTGATTTTTTTAAAAAGTTTCCATGATGGCAGTTTTAAAAATTCAGCATCCGTGCTCCCCACCCACCAAGGAGCCCAACAAGGGGACACTTTTCAAGTGCCAGGGATACACGGATATCTTCATGTATTTGAAATGAGGGTCTCATTTTGACTAAGAAAGATATTTTCTCTGATAAAATTTGACAAATATCTATCATTTGAGCTTGTATATGGTGTAGGAGTAATTACATGTTGATATCGTTTAATATCATTCCCAATAAATATTATATATGTGTATACTTGGTGAAAAAAAATTATTTTTAATTGTTTTTTTTTTAAATTTCATTTAAATTTTTCAAATTAAAATTACTTTTTATTGTTAATTTCATTTTTATATTTTTAAGTCAATATACATAACATTAAAATTTCATGTATATATCATTAATAATAAAGATTTTATATCAGTTTAAACTATGCTCACTTGCTTTACCGACAGGCCATAGAACACAATTATTTTGCTATATAGTCTTTATATTTGTTTCTTAGTACTGAACTTTCCACTGTGACAATCAATACAAATCATATGTTAATCTAAAATACATTCAAAGATGACTTTACGGTGAAGTTCTTGTTAAGGGTTGACCTGCATTTTTTTTGAGAGGCTGAATTGTAAACAAAACACCATGAAACGGAACACCGACTTCCGGATCATCACCATGACCTTATTACTCAATGTGCACTGTCGCCGAAATACACACTGACAACCACACCATAAGCTTACATTCTAAAGAATCCTTACCAAGAATGCCAAAATCTAACTCTTGTATTACCACCAAACGGAGACAAGAAAAAGTGATCTAAAAATAGACTGAGACTACATTCCTGGGTACTGAACCGGATTTTATTAATTGTGTTCTGATGCCATATAGTTCTTGTAGGATGTAACGCCATTTTCAGCACAAGATAGGCTATCCATGGCGGTCAGTATAAATGGTGGAGTAAGAACCCGAGAAAACTCCTGAAAGAACCACCAACCCACGAGAAGCTCCTTGAAAGCTTTCTCACGTACCCACAATGGCCGAGCCCGAGATTCTAACGGACGCAAACAGAGGTGAGACTGCAGTGATCCGTAACGGTGAGAGTTTGAGACCACTGGTATCACTTACAGTTGAGTTATATGACGTTGTAGCTTTAAAGGACGGCTGCCCCGTTATATCAGGAAGCAGGTTGCCCTTTCCTGCAGTCTGTATTTGGTTGTCATCAACAAAATTTAGTTGTTATATGAACTGAATATTGGCGATTTTAAATTGTCTGTCACAGTGACTGACCAGGGAAGGCTTAAACTTCCAAAGGACCACCTGTCAATGATAATAGCTGGACAGGGAGGGTAATTTGCCTACTTTTCAAGACATTGTCCAATCCATGATTCAACGTGCGGACTACGCAGGGCTAGGCAGCAATTGGTAAATGAAAACATTCGGTTTCTTCTGGTCTTAGAATGACTTTTGCCTTAAAATTATCTGATTCCGTTATAGAATGTCTCAGATTTAATTTGGCGAATCTTGGAAATAAATTTCAATAGGTTATTGTCAATAAATATTAAGTTTTGAAACAAACCGTCTTAATAAATATGTTTTTGTTCACTACCAAAGGTTTAGGCACTTACACACACGACTGAGCTAGATAACACGTTTGATCAGGTGAATAACAACGATGACTTCGTGGTAGAAATTAACGAAGTAGCATTAGTTTAGCAGTAGTAGTAATAATAATAATAATAATAATAATAATAATAATAATAATAATAATAATAATAATAATAATAATAATAATAATAATAATAATAATAATAATAATGATATTAATAACTATGCAATGACGGTTGCTCCGATACCAAACAACAAGTCTGCCTCGAGGCCTTCAAAGATATATGTACCTATACTGTTTATGCTGACTGAAGTCAGTCATTACCTATCTCCCACATACATGTTCACATACATTAGCCATGTACAGAGAGAAATTATAGACCCAGGCTAGTTAACTATGCATGTAAATTGTAAACACCCTAACAGGTGAAATAACACACCCCGAAATATACTTTTGTACCTCAATGTAGCTGTAGGAGGTGGATCGGCCTTGCTGTATTAAGATTTTTATTTCGTCCATTTAATAAACCCACGGTGAAGAGTTGAGATGCTGGAAGGGTCTGATTTATTTTGGGATAAGATTCTATACAATGGCCCCAGAGTATTGAAAACTGTTTAAATAATGTCTGTTGGGGTGGGGTGGAATCAAAAAGCTGTTAGCTATCATTAATCTAAGATTGAGATGCTGCTTGTTTATTTTCATTTAAAATTATTTCTCAAGTAAATTGAGGCCGACTTAACAGAAACTATTGACAGATCATGCATGCGTCATCAACATCCATATCTGTGGTATGTTGGCATATTTACTGTTGATTTTATATGTTGTTTGGAAGTTGAAATAAATTCATTGAATCTAAATTTGTGGCTGTCAGACTGTCTATCGTCCAGGTAAGATGGTCAGAAGATCTTCTGCTAGTGACCGTAACGCAATTAATCTACACATCATTTTGGCTTTCAGAAGGTTGAATTGTTCCTGAAAAGGTAGAATGTTTCAAGCATCCATTGTAATGCCTCAAGGTTGCCAATCCAATAATATTGAACAGGTTCGTTTTTGAAATATTTTCTTAATATTAAATTCAAAAATATTTCCTCATTAGCGACCAGCCAGTTTCAGACATTTCAAGACAGGATTTTGGAAATGGGTGGTAATATCCGTGCAGTCAAAAGAGCAGATCTGACTATAAAATCAATCAATCAAGCGCATAATTGCCCAATCCGACGCGTATTCCGAGGTCCGTTTACTTTTACAGCCAGGTAGAAAAGTCCACACTTGTTATTTTCCACCTTTGATAAATTCCAGACCACAGAAACGGGAAAATTGACCGCTTCCTTTTAGCATTTCTGGCAGTAACATCGTGTAGGTTCACGAAGACATGACACCACAAGTCAGGGTCAAGAAGTATGTGGCGATAAACAGATATGAATGAAAAAGGTTGAAATATATGAATATATATAATGAGCCTTACTTTATATAAATGTACCAGGGAGTACCTGCCATGTACTGTCTTTTTTTTTTTCTGATGTGATTTTGCTGTTAATAATTGAAAGATTAGAGCAAGAAATAATGACGTTTGCACATGCTTTAATTTTTAAACTGTAGTACAAAACACAAATACTTTAACGCCGCTAATATAGCACCACTTTGAAATATCCTTTTTACGTTATCTGGCTATAACTGTTCTCTCTATATTCATATCTATCAGTTTGTATCTCCTCTAACCATATGTTCATTAGACGTCCATTGATCTGCCTTTCCTTTTTGATATGTGTTAGCAAAGAAAAGAAAATTACAAATGTCTAAGACATAATCGAACGTGATGGATCAAAATGTTGGGCGAATCAATAAGATTGGAAGTTTTACGGTCGCAGCACTCTTTGATGCATTCTTCGTATCACCAGCTACTGGAACAAATCATGCAGTCGGGCATTACTTTCCAAACTGACCAAAATTTTTATCCTGTAATCCACCAAAATATCATCCTACACCCCAATCATTTCGCAAATTGGAATTTTTATAATTATATTTATAACCTCTTATATTTAAATTATTACCATGGAAAATGATAACATTTAAGGTTTGTATAACAATTTTCAAAATTGGAATTGGGGTTTCCGATAAAAAGTACAAATAACGCTACTATATGCTAATAGTGAACGCAATATACACTTAATGTAAACATCAATATATTCAATACGAAAACAATTTATAATCTACCGTTTCCTTATTCATAGATGTCACGTGTTAAATCTAATAAGAGAACAGAAAAACATTGTTTTATTTGTATTAGAAGACCAACATGTTTATGCTTACAACCTTGACGCAGTAGTATTAGGAGGCAAAATTATCACAAGACACACTATCAGAAAAGATACTTATTCAGCCATCTTTATTGCAATAGGAATATAAACAGTCCCCAAAAAAATACAAAAGTACCTACTGACCCCGAATAGGTGTTTACCAAATCCCTAAAGCGGTTTCTTATTTTATCCACATGTTTGTTGAAGTTTCTTCTTTTAACAATATTAAGGAAATATACAAATAGAAAGCACTCCTCTCTCTCTCTCTCTCTCTCTCTCTCTCTCTCTCTCTCTCTCTCTCTCTCTCTCTCTCTCTCTCTCTCTCTCTCTCTCTCTCTCTCTCTCTCTCTCTCTCTCTATATATATATATATATACATATATATATATATATATATATATATATATATATATATATATATATACATATATATATATATATATATATATATATATATATATATATATATATATATATATATATATACATACATATATATATATATACATGTATATATACATATATATATATATATATATATATATATATATATATATATATATATATATATATATATATATACATATATATATATACATATATATATATATATATATATATATATATATATATATATATATATATATATATATATATATATATATATATATATATATATATATATATATATATATCACACACGCACGCACGCACACATTTGGAGAGAAATAATGCACATTTTTAATTGCTTCTTTTAATATAGCTTATTGAGAACACTATAGGACTCCTTTATATATATATATATATATATATATATATATATATATATATATATATATATATATATATATATATATATATATATATATATATATATATATATTTGCGTGTGTGTGTGTTTAGAAATGGTGACAAGCAAATGTCAAGAAACAGAGACAGCCCAATCAGCGTAGATAAAGAGATGGTCAGTTTAACTGATGCATTTTCTTTAATGACTTTCGAGGCACTAATAAAATTTACAAATCTTAAATGTATTCCATTTTACTCATGAGCCATTTTTTTGCTTTTTTGTTAGTGTACCTCCATCCTAGCATCGTCACAAAAAGGAGTCCTATAGTGTTCTCAATAAGCTATATTAAAAGAAGCAATTAAAAATGTGCATTATTTCTCTCCAAATGTGTGCGTGCGTGCGTGTGTGTGATATTTGGACTTTGTCATATCGCTACGATGTCCGTAGTGTGACAGTATATATTGATGTATATCACTGGGCATTATGCTGCAGACATATATCATAGTGTGCGTGTGTGTGTGTGATTTGGACTTTGTTATATCGCTACAATGTCTGCAGTGTGACAGTCTATCTTGATGTATATCACTTTGCATTATGTTGCAGACATGTATCATTATATCCCACCCAGTCGTGAGTGGCACATGTCAACGAACGTCCGCATGATATCATGAGTGGCACATGTCAACGAACGTCCGCATGATATCATGAGTGGCACATGTCAACAAAAGTCCACATGATATCATAGGTGGCACATGTCAACGGACGTCCGCATACTATCATGAATGGCACATGTCAACGAACGTCCGCATGCTATCATGAGTTGCACATTCGATGAACGTCCGCATGCTATCATGAGTTGCACATGTCGATGAACGTCCGCATGATATCATGAATGGCACATGTCAACGAACATCCGCATGATATCATGAATGGCACATGTCAACGAACGTCCGCATTATATCATGAGTGGCCTATGTCAACGAACATCCGCATGCCATCATGAATGGCACATGTTAACGAACGTCCGCATAGTATCATGAATGACACATGTCAACGAACATCCGCATTCTATCATGAGTTGCACATGTCAACTAACGTCCGCATGATATGAGTGGCACATGACAACGAACGTTAACAAGCTGTCATGAGTAGCACATGTCTACGAACGTTAACATGCTGTCATGAGAGGCACATTTCAACGAACATTAAGTCCGCATGTTATCATGAGTGGCACATATCAAAGAATGTTAGCATGAGTAGCCCAAGTCAAAGAACGTCCGCATGCTATCATGAGTGGCACATGTCAACGAACGTCTACGTGCGATCAAATATTTCAAGAGAAAAAAGAAATATACTCAATATACTTTGGACTCTAGAGTTACTTTTTTACGCAACCTTAATTTTCCCGCTCCAAATTCACATTTTATTCTTTTAAATTGCATAGCAAAGTAGCCATTTAGTATTTAGAGCTTATTTCATATTTTACTTTTGTTTGAAGTAGTTGGAAGTTTTGTCATTTTCTTTCAACTGGCCCATTTTAGACTGGCATATTGGCGAATCTTTTAGAAACGATTATATAAGAGAGATTCTAACATGTGCATGTAGGTTTATAGTGTACCATTTTCAACATGGAGGGAGCTGGAATGTGCAAATTTAATTTTCGCGACTAGGCAGAATAGGCGTGTGTTGTGAGCACATGCATTATCGTCTTGCTTAAGTCATTTACGCACATTAGTTATACAAATATGGAAAAATGCCCTTTGTGTACTTATAAATAATCAATAAGATGAAATTATGATCGAAAACAATTCTTCGAAAAAATACAACATAATGACAACGAAATGCACATTTTATTTTCCCAGTCAGTACAAATTAACCTTTTACAAGGCTTTGAAGTTCCTTGTAACAATGTTTTATTCCTCTGAATAATTACGGTACTACCGTAAACGAAAGTAGTTCTACAGGTTTTAATTCTTGCTGCAGACGTGTAATAATTAATAATTAGATATTAATGAATACATAAACTGTATTTTTTTAGTTTACTTTGAAAGGTAGTAATGTAATGCAGGAGCTCTCTGGTTTTAACATATTCTAAACACTCTAGTTTAGATTGTCACGATAGGCGTTCTTCTTCGTAATTACCTTGCATATAATTTCAATTAGCTTCCAGTAATATCTTTGACAACGATGAAGGGTTTTGTTAACTTGATCAAACGCCTGATGCAAACAGCTGTACTCGTACATTGAAGGAAGACTTTGATGAAAACTTTCAGAACAAGAAAAAAAGATTTGAAAGTTATGACCCAAAATGCTTTACACCAGTGACCCGTACCGAGAAAAAAAAATTAAATTCAAAGTAATTCAATCACGCCATACATTGCTAACAATTACGTCATTGCTACATCCTTGTTATGTCGAATTTTATTATCTCAGCTGCTATATAAGCAGTTTATGAAAGTAATTTCGAGCAACTGAACAATCTCTCGCTCTCTTTAGACCGATCCATCGATCGATACCTTTTACTGAGGACTTGACGTTCCATTACAATTGTTTCTCTGTACTTAATAATTATTAGTTTGCATATATATTTGGTAAAATCATATAATTGTGTCATATTATATGTAAATATATCCTGCTATTTGTGATGAAATTCTCATCATTTTTGTAGACATGTTCATTATCATAATTAATATGTTGATACACGAACAGCACATAAGATGTAAACAATTCTAAAAACGGTACGAAATAATTAAATCTGTTTTAATACACCCTTTTTATTCTCTGATTAATTAATTTATATTCCCCCATCTACCATTTTCTTTTGTTTATGCGAAATTAGACACGATACATGTGTTTTATGAAGATTAGATATGTGCCGTATGGCTCAGCGGATAATGACCAAAGACAACATATAAATATTGATCCAATGGGACACATAAAAAAGGACCGCTCCTTTGAAAGCGCGTTTGTGTCGGAATAATTCACATTAGGCTAGAAAAATGTCATAGAAAATAGTAAAATATAAGACACTGACCGCGGCTAACATACCTAGAGAATCCTATGAGGTCTCCATGGTTAAGATGAATTTTATTAATTGAGTTTGTCTCTAATACAAATCAACGCGAGAAAATCATTACTATTGTTGTCGTAAATATATTTGAAATAGAATTACCGCAAAAGAAGCGTCAATTTAACACATTAGAATTTGTTAATGTTTTCATTCAGCCAGACACTACAAAAACGTTGGCCAACTTATATATCCTATCATGTGATAGAGCCCGTAACAAACAAACAACAAATCAAACAACCAACAAAATAACCAACAAAACGTGGAGTGCTATTGCTTTAATTGGAGATGGAAGCCTCGTACCATGGACATTTATCTCGTGGAATTTTCAGCGAGCCTTTCAAGTACTATGTATAGGTAGCGCTCACCAGTTATTATGTACGTTTGAGAGCGTGATGTATGTAAAAGTGCAATGACTGAATTACCAAATACATAAAATGTAAAAAAAAAAAAAAAAAGGTTATCGGCTCTTTTTTTTTTACAATTTCCCTCTAAAGTTCGAGAAGTGAAAATGAGCAAGTAGAGCTAGCACTTTTTTGAAAGGTGCACATCTGGAGTAAGGCCAAGCTGTGTACTCTCTAAACCATATTAAACCCATCAATCATACATCAAAATAAAGGGAATTAAAGGTTTTTTGAACAATACCTAAGATATACAAAGTCTCTTTTAAATAACCAGTATAACTAGTGAGGAAACCCAGGAAAACTCTTTTTCTTTAAAATTTTAACCTTATGATAAATACGAAACTGCAGAGCGCCACCTTAAAAACAAATATAAACATTTATGCAATTATTTTTCTTATTTTCATATTATTATGTATGATGTTCTGAGTAAAATAGTACATTAACAATGATTTTATTCATGAAAATAAGCTAGTCATGCTTATTTGTGCTCTAGGATACGTAATTTACTATGAGGCATGTTTGGTTGAGTAGTGACCTTCATTATGGGGAAATTAGAAGTCTTAGAATATAAAGTCAGCTTAAATTGAAAAATGTTGCATTAAGTAAAAGAAATACATAGTGAAAATGTTTCATTTCATTTATTTGCAATGCAATTAAAAAATAAATGATAACAAATCAAATTTGCTTTCTTCCATATCAAAGAACTAGTTAATATTTTACCCTTTGACATTTGACCTTTATGAACCTCACCTGTTATATCACTTTTATAACTGTAAAATTTATTGTTGACATCTCAGGAATAAATATGGTTAGTTTCATGTTCCTGTCTATCAGCATAACACTGGCTGCTATGTTGACAAAATGCAATGCGCATTTTTAAAATAGTTCACTTTTTATCATAAGGAGGAGGGGGCTGTACCGATTTAAGACTCTGACTCTAATAAATGCTGTTCTGAGGGGGAAAATACAGGATAATTATTTCAAAGGACTGTTTTGATGCTTGCGACTTACATATTTCAGTCATACAATCAAAATTAAATCATACAATAATGATATCTATATACTCTTTATGGTGGCGCTCACCAGTTATTATGTACTTTTGAGAGAGTGATGTATGTAAGGTGAAGTTGTTTGCATTTTAAACATGCACAGTGGAGGGAATGTTGGCATACCTATATACTACTTTCATGTAATGTGGATGAAATTTCTTTGGATATTGTACTTTTGGAAATTTTAAATGGTCTTAGGACACTGCTAACTAAAATGACTGCTCCCTTGTGCTCTAGAAATCAACCTAAATTTGTCTAAAGTACACTATTCTTGGCAGCTATTAAAATATAGAAAATGAATTTTGCCAAACTAGATAATACCAGCTTCTAAAAGTGCAATGACTGAATTACCAAATACATAAAATGTAAAAGAAAGTTATCTGCTCTTTTTTTACAATTTACCTCTGAAGTTCGAGAAGTGAAAATGAACAAGTAGAGCTAACACTTTTTTGAAAGGTGAACATCTGGAGTAAGGACAAGCTGTGTACTCTCTAACCCATATTAAACCCATCAATCATACATCAAAATAAAGGGAATTAAAGGTTTTTTGAACAATACCTAAGATATACAAAGTCTCTTTTAAATAACCAGTATAACTAGAGAGGAGACCCAGGGAAACTCTTTTTCTTTAAAATTTTAACTCTATGCTAAATACGAAACTGTAGAGCGCCACCATAATGATCTCGTGACTCGTCATTCGGATACTGTCTGGAGACAGGATCAAATAGACTCATTGTGGTCAACAGATATTACTGCTTCCATATATTGTGCATTCCACTGCGTTAGCTTAGTTACATCATTTACGTGAGTCATGAAAACCATACTATGTAATTTACACTTGTGTAGTATCAATTATTATATGCTCATCTTTTTTTTCTCTCCGTTAACTTTACCTTTTCAGAATCGTGCAATATTCCCTGATATTGAACACCTTCATATTGTTCTGTGCGCAAAGGAACTATTTTTAACGTAAACAATTTTTTATGAATGAACTAAAGCAGATATTTTATGGACGGCAAAATACCAGCAAATGTTTCATTGACTGACACATACAAACTGATATGTCACATTCCGCGTTTCCTTTTTTGATACAATGTTTCAGATTAAGCTATATATAGACGCTATACAGGGTCCTCACAATAAAATGCAAGTTATACACATAAACTGTCTTTTTTAGCTGTTGATAAAAATGACCAAAAAGATACTTACAATTTTACATCCTGAATTTCCTCAAAAAAATATACTTTCGTAGGTCTGTAAATCTGAATTGGATGTGCCATGTTATGGGTTCTCAAGGTTGATTACACATTTTGAAATTGTACTATAATTTCGAGTATATTCCAAATGTAGTTGCATCCTCCTTACTGCACTCAAAATGAAATAAACTTTAAATTCCACAGTATCTTTTCGATAATTGCCATATAAAGGCTTCATAATGTTTCCACATTATGATCTGAATCATTCAATGACAGAAAAGAAACACGCATGCCGATGTCAACACAATTCAAAACGATTAAATTGGCATATGCTGCTGGAATCCGATGCAAGTCACTTCCTGTAGATAAATCCAGACCATAATCAAAAGATTGCGCTGAATCGACAAAAATACCAAAACGTATTCATTCCAGATCAAATGGAAAAGTTATTGCAATGCGTATTCATTAACAATATTACTCCAAATTTCAATTTTAAGTAGAGCAAACGCCATTTTCTTTCAAAACTTACATCTAGCGCGCGACCAACTTCATATTTATCTGTGAGGAGTTATGCGCTCCTTAATAATGTTGTGTAATGATCCAATAACTCTTATGTATTTAGTTTGGAATAGGCATACATTTGATTACTTTGTTTCTTGCAGTTTTGTTTATATATTTAAACCTTGGAAAGAATAAGAAATGAGCATATAATCAAAAGGTTACAGTATTTGTATGGGAAAATATGAATTCGTTTGTCGGAAGGATATATTGCACTCCCAAGATCGTATAGTATATCCATCCGAAAAACTCGTTCATATTTTCCCATACAAATGCAGTAACCTATAAATACTTATAATGGTTTATCAATCGTCATATCAATGACGTTGTCATAAGTTGACGTAGCTACATTTAAGACAGGGAGCTTAAAAAAAACAACAAGACTATTATCCTTAATACTGGAAAGGTAGAGCTGTCAAGGGTCCGTGGGTGTCAATATATATATATATATATATATATATATATATATATATATATATATATATATATATATATATATATATATATATATATATATATATATATATATATATATATATATATATATATATATATATATATATATATATATATATATATATATATATATATATATATATAGTCCATTTATTGATTTAAGATTGATAAAATGTGTTAGACCTTGATGAAAAAATGTCGGCGTTGGGAGCTGAATTTGTACATATTTTATTGTAAATTCGATAGGCCCTACCTTGTTGGATATGCTTTGTCTGTCTACCCGATTATGTCACCATTCACCCCTGCTTGGCGATTAAATTCTATAGCGTTCTCGGGGAATTTCCGCCAGCTGACTGTTGATTGACAGGTGCCATCTTCGAGAGAGAGAGAGAGAGAGAGAGAGAGAGAGAGAGAGAGAGAGAGAGAGAGAGAGAGAGAGAGAGAGAGAGAGAGAGAGAGAGAGAGAGAGAGAGAGAGAGAGAGATTACAATCAGTCACTCCGATTCAAAAAGACTAAAGAGGCAAAAACTGCAATAATTGAGAAACAGAAGAAACCTTTGTATTTCTTAGTAGATATAAGTTCAAAAGTGACTTGGAAATATTATTTGACTTATTTGATTTAGCTCGTAGACATAATGCTTTAAATTTCGTATTTTCTCAAATTAATATTTTTTTCGTGCAAAAATGACTAGATTCGTATATTTGTTTAAGTATTTCTTAGGCAGATTGATACAGTGCACATTTTAGAAACGTCACAGAACGTTTGTATCTAATAGACTTTACAACTTTACAGAACGGTTGTATCTGACAGACTTTACAACTGTACAGAACGGTTGTATCTGACCGATTTTACAACTTTACAGAACGGTTGTATCTGACAGACTTTACAACTTTACAGAACGGTTGTATCTGACAGACTTCCGGCGTATAAATATTTTTATAAAATAAATTTGAATGATTGTTAGCTGAGGAGGTCCCAGGATGGCCGGAGTGGTCTGAAGAGCTCACCTTTACGGATGACTGGCCTCTGTCCGTGGGAATTGGAACTTGTACTTGGCCTACGTGGGTATGTGAGAAAGCTTGCCAGTAGATGGCCTTGGGTTGGTGGTGAAAAATCGTTAAACCCATAAGAGCAACAAGACCAGTTTTCTTGCCAGGATTTTGTGTTTCTTTGTATTCTTTTGTAGTTCTGCATTCTAACATGCATTGCTTTGCCTTGGCAACAAGCATGCGGGCTGATTTAACCACAGAATATGCACCCAAATTTTAATGTCTAATTTATTTTGATTTTGGAATAATCGCTTCTCATTTTTTTTTATTCTTCTTTCATTTTCAAACACTGTTACTACAATTAATCAAGCATTTTGCGTACAAAATGTATACCTTTTGTTGTTGACTGTACCAGGTATAGGAGACGGTGTGAGTGATACAAAATAACGAATAGCAATGGGTCATTTATGTTCAGTCACTGCCAATTGCGTGATTCGTGCAGAAAACTAATTATCATCAAGGTAATACTTGAAACCCACGATTTGTTGGTTGGAGTTAGTTTATCTGACCTTTCTTTACCGCGTTTCCTGATTGATTGCGTATTTGTATAGTAGAGGGCCTTTCGTTTTAGGATAAGGATATATTAATTACCTGTTTATTCTGACGGAGAGAGAGAGAGAGAGAGAGAGAGAGAGAGAGAGAGAGAGAGAGAGAGAGAGAGAGAGAGAGAGAGAATTACATGTGGTTAAATATGGAAACAGATTTAAATAACATGCATAAGTAAAAATATAGTTCGTAAGCGGCAAAAAAGTGGTTCCAGAAGAGATATCTTAAAAACTCTCTCTCTCTCTCTCTCTCTCTCTCTCTCTCTCTCTCTCTCTCTCTCTCTCTCTCTCTCTCTCTCTCTCTCTCTCACACACACACACACACACTCATATATATTTCAATATCTCATTATGAAATGCATAAAAACATTACTTTTAACAATAGAAATTAAAATAATATAAAATATCAAGCACAAAAGTTTGTCAGCGATAAACATCCAACATGGTGAGCTTTTGGTAAATATTATAGTCACCTCACTATTCTTCACATTGATGGTGTATAATGAACTACAATACAGGATAAATACGCATAAACGGCCACGCGCGCGCGTGTGCATTTTAGATGTTTAACTTTTTTGCTACAATATTAGCAGTGTGATAGTGTATAGTGATGACATCGTGCCGCAGACATGTGGCATGATGTCCCACCCATTTACATTATCCTGACATCAGTCCTAATACTAACCTCTTAACACTCATCGCCAAGCAGTGCAGCTGCTAGTACCATTTTAATAAGTCTTTGGTATGACTCGGTAGGGGATTGAAATCGCGTTCTCAAGATTCCGAGGCGGACGCTTTAACCACTTATGCAGCCAAAACAGACCACATGGAAGCAACAATTGTAATACACAAAATATGGAAATATAAAATTTTGATTATTACGTTAAAGAACTAATAAAACACCGGACATCATTCCAAAACTAGCAATTACAAATCAGTATCGAACAGTAAATGGAAATACGCAAAAGCATGCATATCGACTTAGTCAACAATATGGTACCAAAACCTGTCCCCGTCCGGTATAAGAAAACTACTAGCAGCAATAAATGCAACGTTGTTTGACAAAGAATAGAAAACAGATAAAAATGATTTAGTTATTATATTTGGCAAAAATTCGACGGGACTCAACAGAGACTGGAAAATGTGTAGCTACTTCCCATATTACAGACGGAATCAAATTACAGTCAAGCAATAGCGTCTGAAATCTATTAAGCAACGCGTCTTCAATTAGTCTACATTTCAAGGAATCACGGTAGTACTTCAATTCCCGTAGTAAACCTATACAAACACCATAATATTAAAACTTCAACAACTTAAAATTTCTGAGTGCGCATGATCAAACCTATATTTATCTGTATAAATGAAACCTGGAAGTTTACTTCTGTGTAGAGCAAAGTATATGAGCCGCAGCATTTTCTGGACCTGCAGGTGTTAGTAATGAGTGTTCCAAACTCAAGACTGTTAAAGGACACACAGTACTAGTTGTATTGAAAAATGGGAAGCAGCCTAGAAATGGGTGAATATTAAATAGAGTATATACGGATTTGGCTGATCAGGATTGGTTAATAATGTTAAGTTATGTTTTAGGAAAACAAATCTCTTACGACCTTATCCTAGCTGAACGTGAATAAAATAGAGACATTGTTTTATTGATGGAATTTCAGTCCTTTGATAGTCTTGAGTTTGGGTCATTCATTACTAAAATTAGCATCCGACTTTTTAGTGCGGAATTGAAAGCACACGTTTCAAACATATGTAGGTCCAGAAAATGCCGCAGCTGATATGCTTTCCTCTGTAAAGAAACTGACATCAGGTTTCATTTATACTGATAAATATAGGTTTGATCATGAACACTCACAAATTTTAAGTTATTGAATTTTTAATATCATGGTGTTTGCTATGGGAACTGAAATAGTACCGCGATTCCTAAAGGACTGAAATTCCACCAATAAAACAATGTCTATTTTTTTTACCTTACAACTATGATAGGCTCTCAAAAGATTCTATTTCCGAAAACATCTATTAAATAGTATATTTCCTTCAGGTTTTTCGACCGTGAATCGATCTTTAGACATGTACGAGTCTATAAACTCTTTCTGACAAAATGTTCTGAGTAGTCTGTAAATATCAGTTTTATTTTGACTCTTGGGTTTTGAAAATTGAAAAGGCTTGGTAAAAATATTTGCAATGCAGGCAGTCTAGAAAGTAGTTCCAGGAAAACAGTTTATCCCTATCAATGAAGGATTTATTGCAACTCCGCTTGGCTCCATTTAGTTGCTATCTAAATATTCCTTGGCTGTGTTTAGTGCAAAACGATGGCTTCTCTCAGATATATGCTACGATTGAAGGCTGGGGTCACACCGCGTTATACAACCATACAATATACACTTTGTGGTGACTGGACCAGAACCGTATTCAATAAGCAAAATATTAATAAAACCGAAGATAGAATTATTTTTGTATCATAAGGCTCTTTTATCCCAATGTCTCTTTTGTTGCCCTTAGATGCATTATATATATATATATATATATATATATATATATATATATATATATATATATATATATATATATATATATATATATATATATATATATATATATATATATATATATATCTGTGTGTTTGTGTGTGTGTGTGCAGAATTTTTTTTCAAAGAAAAGAGAAAAAACATAATTCTTGAAGATGGAATTCAACGTTGACCACATCAATTCTTAAGACAAAAGGAAGTTACTTTTACTGCATAACCTGTGAAAAGTCATTGCGGCATCATGGAAAGGAAATCGATAAAAATAATATCTTGTGACAATGAGATAAATGTTTATGGAATATTTTTATTTAACCAATGTCCGTTGTGAGAATTTTGTTCTTTTTACCTATGTCACTTTCTTGCCTCTGTAAGCGACTCTTTTATCGTATACAAAATTGCTTTTATCCCCGTCTAATGGTTATTGTTTTCTTTTCCGGAAATGCAAAAAATGTCTGACATATAGTTTTACACAACCGACACAAACCCTCTGTTCTTTCATCTAATTAAATCCCGATTCATTTCACTTCAAAGGAATTTCTGAGAACGAAAACAAAATCATACCAGTCTGGGTGTCGGTGAAATAATGAGCATTTTAGATTCTCTATAAAATTTATTATCAGACTCGATGTTTCTATTATTGGGGGTCAAAGGAGAGTTTTCACCTTTGGACCTATAATAACTGCACAATCCTTATATAGCGGACGTTCGGTCAACTTAGTCCACAGGAGCAGCCTTAATTGTACTTGCTCTCCTGTGAGTTATTCGGTCCAATATTTGTAGATCTCCTCCATCTTTGTTTTCGAGCCATCACTTGACCTTCTCTGGTAATAGTGTTACATGTTGAACTAATTTTTGCATAAATTGTCGCCAACACGTAGGTATACCTGCCTATTACGTTCAAGCACACGCACACGCACGCGCACGCTCGTTTTTAAGAGGGTCTCTCATTTACCATGTAGGCTATGCAGGTATGCACGGTATTCGTGCTGTTTATCCAGCTTTTATAAACACGTCACCTGAGGTTGTTGTTGTTATAGTGGTTATAGGGTTTAACGCCATTTTTCAGCACAATATAGTCTATACATGGAGGTCGGTATAAATGATGGAGGAAGAACCCGGGAGAACCCGGAAGGAAGCACTGACCCAAGAGAAGCTACCGGGAAGTTTTCTCACCTAACCACCTTGGACGAGCCCGAAATTCAGCCCACGTAGACAGTGGTGAGATGTCATTGATCCGTAATGTTAAGCGCTTTAGCTCCCTCGGTCCTTCGAGGCCCCAAACATGTCGTCACGCCAGGGATTAATTTAGGGTTGTAACAAGGGTACGAAGGCATTCCCTACAAGAATAATGACGTAACAGATTCCGCCGTAAACTTGTTTGATTGTTCTACCTTTAAAAAGAGCAAAGGAGTATACTACTACTACTACTACTACTACTACTACTACTACTACTACTACTACTACTACTAATAATAATAATAATAATAATAATAATAATAATAATAATAATAATAATAAAAATAATAATAATAATAATAATAATAATAATAATAATAATAATAATAATAATAATAATAATAAGTATAACATTATTAGTATCTTATCTCACATCCCCGACAGCTTTCACCAGTACTTTCATCTTTATACTAGTAGGTAGCGCCATGTTAATTCACGTTAATTACTACCTAGTATTATAATATTATTATATGTACAATTATATTGGAATGCGATATCGGCTGGCATAAATGTTTCCAATTATCTGCATATTTACTGATCTCATTTTAGATTATCTATGTAAAAAAAAAAATATTGTTAATTTGGAGAGAACGCTAAAAAAAAATCTCAGGCTTATTGCTTAACATTCTCTATCTTACGTTGTAGAGTTGTATATAAAATGTATGTCTTAATGTCTGAATAGAAGTACTGGTTAAACCAGTCCAGGGAATAATGATGGGAGCCGATGCCATATTCAAAATCCACATTAAGAAACAAATGTCTTAGCAGATTGTTCTCCGTCCATGGTTAATGTAAATATGTCTCGAGATTATGGGGAAAAAATTCTAGAGGCAGACTCTAGCGATAAAATTTCCTCTATCTGATTCGATTATGTAATTCCATCATCCTAGGAGCGTTGTAGGTCTTTACGAGTACAGTATTGGATTTTGAAGCTTCTTTAGGGCATTAATCGAAGATTGGCTATCAAATAGGATTACTGTGTCAAATGAATTTCTTTCATGACTCAAAAACTAAAGAGTTATCGTGGAGTTAATATTTTACGTTGCCATGACAATCATTGATACTTTTCGTCATTTGCTAAGAAATTACGTAAATATTTTCAATTATATGGATATAATACAAGGCATTTATTTGCAGGAGACTAAACTGATTTTCTTTACGCTATCACTTAGCAACACTTCCTCTGTCATTATACCATAATGAGATTTCATCCAGGCAATCATCACCAGAATGTAATCTATACAGGAGAAGTAATTACTAAAGATTGAAAGGTCTAAACAATTAATCTAAAAAAAAATCTACTCGAAAAGAAAAACTGAAATTGTTCAATACAGCAGACAGCAACATGCTTTAAACAGTCCAATGAAAATATTAACCTAATTAATAATTTAATTTACGCAATTCTATAACGTATACTGACCATTGTGCTTGACTAATTCTACACTTGTTCTTTGTATATTATTAATGCGTTTCTCCATTTCCGTATTTTCACTAAAACTTTACCAAATATAAGCTTTCTTATTTTTTTTATCACGTAATCATCGTATGTCTTTGTTTATCGTAAAATAAATGTAATAATAATAATAATAATAATAATAATAATAATAATAATAATAATAATAATAATAATAATAATAATGAAGTTCTACATCTAATTATTTGTGGAAAAGGGTACTTAGAGGTATTGAATGTTGCCCAATGCCAAATGTTATAGTGAAAAGGTATAAAACAAGCACGAATGTATGTATGTATGTATGTATGTATGTATGTATGTATGTATGTATGTATGTATGTATGTATGTATGTATGTATGTATGTATGTATGTATGTATGTATGTATGTATGTATGTGTGTGTGTGTGTGTGTGTGTGTGTGTGTGTGTGTGTGTACGTACGTACGTACGTACGTACGTACGTACGTACGTACGTATGTATGTATGTATGTATGTATGTATGTATGTATGTATGTATGTATGTATGTATGTATGTATGTATGTATGTATTTAGGTAGGTAGCGATTTATGGCACATCAGCACAATATCAGTTGTATTTTGAAAACGTAAGGTATAGCTTCCAAAATGTAAATATTTCAAATAAACATCGAGAACATCAAGAGAGAGTATAAAACGTACAAATGATAGAATTACATAAAATGTGTATAAAATAATAGATAATGATAACACGAGTAAAATCCTCAAAATACAATAATCTTTTAGTTTTTAAAATATAATATGTTCAAAACTTGTAAGTGAGCATATTTTGTTCTTTTCTCCTTAAACTATGTTTAATTTTATGCGTTGTCAAATTGTAACACAAACCACTTATGTCTTCTTGGTTATTAAATAAATAGATAAATAAATAGATAAATAAATACATAAATAAATAGATAAATAAATACAGAAATAAATAAATATGAATGCTACTCTTTTCTTTTTAAAGCTACATTGGCCCATTTATATTATTTAAGACCAAGGCACGGCATGCTGCAGTGTACACTACACTGTACAGAATACTGCAGCTATAATAAGAAGAATAGTGAAATTTCATTTCAAGTAAAATCATCTGAATTTAAGAGCCCTGATAATAATTACAACAGTACAGACTGGTTTACAAATCGCGTCATCCATCCTACAATTGTATCATATAAATATGCATGACTGTTAACCCTATCCAACTTTATTGCAAATGGAAATGTGCAGAACCGGACAAACGAATAATTTAGGTATAATAATAAGACGATTGGTTTCTTTCTGTAAGCAGAAATTATTGAAAATCTATTAGACCAAAAACATATTAAAAACCCAAACAGAACTTGCTAATATAACATTTACATAACATATATGCATATATGCATTTTAACTTTAACATGCATATAATTTCTAGAAGTAATTTGATGGCTAGAAACAGCGTATAAGGGAAAAATCTGGCTTGGAAATTGCTATCTAGTGACGTCAATAAACAATGTAAGCAGAAATTATTGAAAACCTATTAGATCAAATAATATATTAAAAACCAAAACAGAACTTGCTAATAACATTTACATAATATATATATATATGCATATTTACATTTTAAACTTTAACATACATATAATTTCTAAAACTTTTTTGATGGCTATTACCACGAACAGTGTGAACCTGGGAATAGTAGGTTTTTACTCATTTTACAGTTTAAACATTGCCTAAGCGCGAATGCAAGTACTACTATGAAGATTAGAATGTCAGCGTTTCGTTACCAAACGAGAATCCCCGAGAAATATATGTAAAAATGAGACCAGCCGTTTTAGTTAAAAAGTTGCAGATCAACACTTGCAGTGACAGTGGTTTTTACGCGAAAGTAGCATCGGGGAGCAGATGGCTAGCATGGGTCACATGACCCGCTTAGAGTTCCGTCACTATCCAATGGAAAATCACGCCAAAAAGTTTAATATGCACAAATTCTAAATTCATATACTGTCGGAGCAGATCTAGCACTAGGTAAATCACCAGAAAATGTATGACAATAGTCAGATATTGAAGCCTTGTTAAGCATAATTGTTACTGAGGGGAATAATTTGCAAAGGATCGTTTTCGAAGAAGCTACAGCATATAAAGCGAAACTTTTGAATGTAAAGGAAATCAATACAATCAGTTATTGGCATGCTTTGATGGTAGGCAATGGAGTCCCTTGGAAACAAATGAGGATGCGGTGGCGGCTAATTACATATTTATATGAAATAGGGCTCGAGTGTGTTTCGATTTACTGTTTTGAGGATTTTTTTGTGTTTGGGAGGGGATGAGAAAGGGGTGACTAAAAACACTTTAACACATAGTCGGTTATGTCATGCCGACGAAATGTGAGCTAAGTACCTTACCCAAAGATACACCGTGGCTGCAGACCATGATTGACATAGCGAGTATCGAACCAGCGACTATTGCATTACAAATCTGACGCTCTACCTACTGATTCTACCAGATTCAACTGGTCTACCCGCTTCTCATGTTCCAGTTGAGCGAATTATACCTCATAATGATTGGCAATTGTGAAACTTCAATATGGCAGAAAAGTTCCAATTAATGGATGATTGACTGAAAAGAATTGTCACCATATTTACGATATCTGGTATCATCAACAAACCAAACATGAGGTCGAATAACATAATACGAAGGCTGACATTTATAAACAAACTAATATAACCTGACATCAATGTTCACCAAGGCTATATATTTGACAGGTCATACATGTATGACCAAACTTATAAACTATAATGTAATCGTGTAAAAAGTAGCATATTTCCACATTGTTTTTTTTATAAATAGTGCCCATTGTTTTTCTCAGAATATTACCCGATACATTTCTCATAAATAGTACCCCCTATTTATATCGTAAATAGTACCCACTGTTTTTCTCATAAATTGTACACACATTACGAGAATGTGTCTGATTTGTATTTTTAACGTGGCTTTAGCAATGTTTCAGTTCTATAGCCAAATTCTCCGTAGAAAGCAGCTTATATCGATATTTAGCACCGAGGCATCATGCCGCAGACACGTGGCATCATGCCCCATCCAATCACATTATTCTGACATCAGATAGACCAGTCTTAATATTAACCGCTTAATGCTGAAGGCCAAGCGAGGCTGCTTCTTGAATCATTTTTTTAAAATTTCTTTTTTTTGTTCGAACCCGCGACTTCCCGCATCTGAGGCGGACACTCTAACCACTTAAGACACTGGAGCGGTCTCCAAAATACTAAGTAGTTATTTCGAAGCAGTTAAAGGAACAAGGCTGTCCTAATTTCAAAACATATTAGTCATAGTTGTCCTATGGCGAAAATATAAATATGTATAAATTTTAAATATTTTAGTACCATGCAGGCCGCATTACATTCGTAGAATGTAAGATATAATAAAGTAAAGAATACTACACTAATCTCGCGGGGGGAAGGGAAATTTATTGTTATTTATTGTACACATCACCTCCAGGCGTAAACCACTGGTAATTTTTAACAACAAACTTACCGCACACGAAAAGCTTTCCCACGATCCAATAAACAATCTGGTTCTGATTTGTCGAACAAAGACAACATTCTATTTATCATCTTAGCTGAGATTAAAGAAGAAAGGACAATCCCAGTACCCCCTTCTCACCTAAAGGGTATATCATATGGCCTCGAACAATTGAGCTGACTTAGTGTTTTTGATGCTCACACTCATCGTACAGTCGCGTGTTCTGTACCATTGCTGAGGAGTGCGTGAAGAAATCGTCTCTCATCTCAATATTTGCTCATCTCAGAACGGCGGCACCTTGAAAGCACGAGTCAAACTTAAAAACATTGACCAAAGAAAATGTAAGGTTCGTCATTTGTTTGAACTTAAGGAGGCAAATAGTATTGTTCTATCAGTAATAGAGGGCAGAAAGGAAAGAATATGAAGATATTTGCAATAACAGGAGTCAAAATTTTTGTTCTTTAGTAAGGATGAATAACATTTGTCAGGATTACTAGTGCATTGCATCATATTCGGGCAATGGGTTTTAACAGCAAGAAACTACTTTTGGATGGAATAAATATATAAGATAATCTCAAGGCTTTACTTATATTATATCTGTGTGTCTACTGAAATATATATCAGAGAACACTCTGGATGCAGGATTTGTCTCCATCATATACAGGTGACCCGAAGTTTACTTGAAAATTGAAAATAGTGTAATTTAATTTGTTTGTCTTTTCTTCCCTGAATTATTATAAAATTTGTTTTGAAACTATGACTTGATTATTTTTTCTTCTGTTTTATCTTTTTTACACTCGCATTCACTTATTTTCATAAACTATACCCTTTGGACCAACAGCGAGAGTTCTAGCCAAATTATTCAATACTTTTCATAAAATATGCCCTTTGGACCTACCGAAGAGAATTCTATTAAAAAAAAAAAAACTGTTTAATAATTTTCATAAACTATACCCTTTTGACCTACAGCAGAGAGCTCTAGATAAACTGTTCAATAAGCTTCAAAAACCACACTTAAACTACTCAAAATTTCATAAAGGGGGAGGGGACCGAGTGTCCGGGTGGTCTCCAGAGCTCGTCTTTACCGATCATTGACATCTCACCTCTGTCATTGTGGACTCGAGTCTAGGGATCGGCCAGAGTGGGAATATGGAAAAAGCTTGTCAGAAGCTTCCAGTGGTTAGATGGTTCTTAATGGTGTTTTCGCACGTTTTTCCTCCACCAAATATTCTAGCCGTAAATTATAAGCTCTCACGCTCTAAAAATGGGGTAAGGCCCGAAGAATCGTCATCAACAACAACACTACCTAAAGCATGAGTGAGGATTATGTTTTTCCTCGTTTGTCCGGACTGACTGACGTTTAAGTCACACTCTGTCCTTTCTACTGCACTCATTTTATCGGTGTTTGCATAGTAATAAGAGAAACCAAATGTACAGAAAAAGGGAAAAAATAGATATTGAGGAATTGGATAAAAGATGTTATAGTTAAATGCAACATAGTAATTAAAAACGCAAATATCCAGAATCTGAAAAGAAAGGAAAGCATCCAAACAAATAATTACACGGCGATGCAATAAAATAATTAAAAAAATAGTGTGACTTAAAAATGACATTTGTCCTTGCTTGCTCGTTTTCTTAAATACTTTGGTAAAAAAAAAAAAAAAAAAAAACAAAAAAAAAAAACTTACATCAAAATTATATATTCTTCTATGCATTTTCATCAGATAACGTAAAGCATTTACTACATTCTTCTTTCTCCTTTTCTATGAAAGCACTGATCCAAATTTAACCAAATTACCTGTGCGCTCGTGCTGGATATCTGATACATTTAATAAATACACTTATTTGTGGAGTTAGGCAAGCTATTTCTTTTATGTTGGTTTTGTGTGGGTGTATAGAGCTATCATTCCGACAGGTGGCGCCCTGTTAGAGAGTTAAATGTAGGTAGGTACGTTACGAACATCTTTTGTAGTCGTAAATCCAAGAATGTCTCAAAGACCACCAAAGTCATAATCAGCAATTTTTATTGTCACAAAACATTCGGACTGCACAATTTGTTATTTTTTAGCGCGACAAAATATTACGCTAGCGTCATTGTGCTACTTTATCGCGAAAAACCACATTTTACTATTTTTAGTTAGAGAAACATTATGCAAGTTTCATTACGCTATTTCTATGTTTATAATAGTACGCAAATCATACAGTGCTTTTTTGTCATTCCACCAAACTACAATAACACAACGTGGACACTATCGAATAAATGTAGTATCTAGATATCATATCGTTCCTGAATATGGTTGTTCAATATCCACAGAAATCAAAACAATTCTTGAACTGCTTTTTTTTTTACCTATTTACAGGGCATTCTCGTCATGTCATTTTTTTCTAATGTTCATGTCTCATCGTCATTTTTTTTATTTTTCTTTCTTTAGTTTGTCTTTATCATCTTTATTCTGTATATGCAATAATGATACCGGTATTCAAATTTCTCTTGTAGACCTGTATTCATCACAGAAACGGGTATTTCATTTTCTCCTGCAGATATGTACAGTCTAACAAATATGGAAGACCAAACGCTGTTCTAAACTTTTTTTTACCAATCTATGCTTCTGTCTCATTTAACCATTCGTTTACGTGTCATGCATGCCGTTATAACAAATAGGCTAGAGTACTACACGTTATCAACGCATTTTTTATACTTCCCATAAAGCTGTCTGCCTGCTATGGGACAATACATCATTCCTAGTAATCAATCGTTATTCCAAGTCCCTTATCTCGTTCACGTGATCAGAGTGAAACCCTACCTTACCCCTCTAAAACTAATACGTAATCTTGATATCATCCGAGAGGTGTCCTTGGCCGACGCAGTGACAGAACCATTGAATTATTACAAACTCGCAGGGTGTAGTTTTTATTGACACCGGATGCAACCAATTCTGTGGTGATAAAAGATTAAAGTATACCCAGAAACAAAAACATTTTATTAGCATACATTACAGTCGACCCTTAGTAAGCGCGCCTGCTATCTGGCGATTTACTATACAATTTTGTATATTTATTCCTAGACGCTCAGCTCAGATTGACTGAAGTATGCGTATGTTAAGTGTCTAAGAAAATAGTCCCACGCAGTTGACCCCTTTACCCTGTTGTGATTTCCAGATAAAGTCGAATATGTCTTGATCGTAATTTGAACCAAGTAAAATTCTTAGCAAAATGTGTCAGCATGTTTTTTTTTTTTTTTAATTTTCTTTTTGCAAGACACGTAGAATTGCAGACGCTCATTGGAGCTCATTTTGTTAAACTCTTCAGTTCCTGATATGTATGGTTCTGGCATGTTGTCAAGCACTTTCAGTTAGGATGTAAGTAGTTTTTGCAGCAGTTTTGCAATCCCATAATGCCTGCACGGGAGTGGGGTATTTAAAAAAAGAAACAAACCAACCACCCCCACCCCCACTCCCAAATGTTTTAATTTTGTTTATGAGCATAAGAAAAATATGGCTACCAATAAAGTCAAACGTTAATGGTGTCATGTTGACCGGTCGATACACTTGCTTTTGTCTTTTAAGTAGCAAGTAGGCATTAAAAAAAAGAAGAGAGTAACCAATTTGATTGAAGATGAAAAAGGACGCTGAATTTGGAGAAAACGTTATTTATTATTATTTCACAGCAGGACTTGCACACCATACCGTATAAAAACTTTTAACTCAAAAATAGGGAAACTAAGGATATCTCGAAAGTATATGATTTCTTGACAATCAGCAAAAATATTAAAGTTTGTTTTCATTGTGTTAGTAGTTAAACAACATCAACAGTTACTTTTCTGTTTAGATTTTGTAACGGTACATAATTTGATTTACATAATTAGTCTACACTCCGTCGTGATCAGCGTGTTACGTAAACATTAAGATTAATGTAATGGTTATACGATGGACAGTCTCTCTTGTTTGAAGGCATTAATTTAGTTTAATTTGGTCCCTCTATGATAACGGTTTGACAGATATGTTAATTAGGTCCCTTTAGGATAACAGTCCGACAGATATGTTAACGTAGGGTCAAGTAGAAGAAATGTTAATCTTGAGACGAGTCAAAAACAAATTTGTGGAAATCTTGGGCCATTTAAAATAGGTTTCTTAAATTATATTATATATTTTTAAGTTATTAATAAGGCAGACTAACAGGAGAGAGATGTCAGAGAAAGTTAATCCCGAATTGCTAAGATAAACGAGAAGGTGTATTCGGCAGACGAAATTCAAGGTTTTAAGTAATATGATGAAAGAGATTGGGATGCATAGATAAAGCTATTCTCGAAACGATACAGAAGGAAAAATATCACCATACTTGTGCTACACCGTGGGAATGAAAGGAGACTGCAACCAAGTTAGGGTTGAGGACCCGAAGAGGTTGGGGAGAGAGAGAGAGAGAGAGAGAGAGAGAGAGAGAGAGAGAGAGAGAGAGAGAGAGAGAGAGAGAGAGAGAGAGAGAGAGAGAGAGAGAGAGAGAGAGAGAGAGAGAGAGAGAGGAGTTGTCACCAACTGTGATTTGAACAAGACTGGAAGCAGCTATTTATGCTGACATGGTGGAAATCTGAGTTCAATCGTTCATTCGTTTATATGACGAAATTTGATTTATTGATATAACAGAACGGCTAATTGCATTTCGCATAAATTGTGCAATTCTACTTTTAGGAGAAAAAGTGTCATTTAACTGTCATGTTCAGTTTTATTTTTTAATGTAATTGCTTCAAATGTTATATTTAACGTACGGTGGCTTGTGTTGTTCTATATCTTTTATATATATTATTCCATCCATTAATTTATCCTTTACTTTATTGTTTGCTCGATCCGGGTAGTAACACCGTGGTTGACCATCTGCTAGATAACGATAATCAAAGCACTATAACAGGAGGGGGATTACACATCACCCCCACCCCCAGATTTACTCACTTTTTAATTGATACGTTATTTTAGTGGCCTGACAACTATGGTTACGTCGTATTATTTGTTTGTCATTTATTAGTAGCAAAAATAAGTAATTTCCTAAATAAAACATATTTCTCCAACGCTTTTTATATTGATTTAAAGAACTTTATTTTAGGGAAGATAGCACGAAAAATTGTACCGTAGCACTAAATATGACGACACAGAAAACAGTTGGTGACTTTAATAGCGAATAATCAGTTTCTGCAGAAAGAGATCAAATGGATGTCATGTTATTTAGCATTTAAAGTACAACGCTTTTGGTTTCTTCTTTTGAACAAAAAATATACGGCATATCTGTTTAGGTTGGCTGCGACTTTCACGGATGAGTGATCCCATTTACAAATATTTACAATTATTTACAAACATTTGGTAAACTCGGTTCTTATTCGTATTCGTACGCTGACAGTTTTGTTAGCTAAAAACATTTGGTTAACTCGGTTCTTATCATTATTCATACGCTGAAAGTTTGGTTAATTTTGCAATAGCTTGTGATAATTAATGGCTTTCAAATACAGATAAACTTGTCTGGTCAGCTTTTTCACAACATGTTTTTTACTCTTAGCTGGAAACGTTAAAATGTATAATGTGTGTGTTTATTTCTACATTTAAACGAATGTTAATGATAAACAGAGAGTACAGTGTATTCGTAAACTTACAGATAACAAATTATAATTAGATTTCACCAGTTTTGAGGTCAATGATATAACTAGAAGAAAAATGAAGGATGAAGTGTCGTCCAATACCAGACACTGGTCTGACCTGTAACCTGATCATTGGTACCGATAACATGGTTTTCAATCGAATCCTAGGATGATGGTAATCGCGATAAACCGATGGAAACTGGACACAGGATTATAAAGGCAGACAGATGCGTGGAAAAGCAGACAGAAGGACGAACAAACAAGCAGGCAGGTTCCGGAAGAATGGCAAACATGAAAAAGTATGGTTTACCGCTGCGAGAATCTTATTAAGGAATTGATTAGAGCAAAGGAAATCCGAAAATGTTAATAAGTTCTTCGGGTTGTTTGATTGTAATGAGGCACTATATACTCGCTTATAGGTCGACTCCAGCTACAATTTTAACAGACACGGGTCTACCGTAGCATTACGCGTAGCCAGACGTATATATGCAGTTAGGAGTATTCAATAGAACAAGACCGCATAGACCCTGATCTGTCGGCGCATTATGCAACGGCATATTTAGTCCTATGTTGTTTGCATTTTGGACTTTATGAGAAAGTATATACGGTAGCTGTTGACGAAAATAATCACATTTATACGTCATGAAACCCGTGGCAATACTCTACTTGGTAATAACGAGGGTTCACGTGGCAAATTTATGCATCTTTCTTTTCCTTTTCGCCTTTAGTTGAAAGTCACGGCACGTCTAGGTTTAGACCTTGCATTTTGCACTGACCATAAATGTCCGCGCCTACAATCGGAACCATTTGTCACGCGGGCGGCAAAAGAAATAGGACGACTATATACTAATCTCCAATCGGCCAGTGCATACCAGACGGATATTTAATACTGGATTGTACACTGCCCCCGGCACCGACACATTCTCCAAAGTAATAGATGTTCGTGAAAAAACATCACGAACGTATGTGCGTCTTAGCCAGAGCAATACAAGAAAGGAAGAAAATATGGAAGATACGTACGGGGATGAGTGATAAACGGCCTGAAAAGAAAAGTAAATAAGGAGAGTAGGAAAGACGCAAAGGACAAAGAATACGGAAAGAAAAACGAAAAATGACGGGAAAGTAAATTTATTAAAAGAAAATTACGATGCGATAGATGATTTCATAGACACAGACATTAATATATATATATATATATATATATATATATATATATATATATATATATATATATATATATATATATATATATATATATATATATATATATTCTTTAAAAGCTAAGAAGATAATCTCAGAGGGAGAATGAATGAATGAATGAATGAATGAATGAATGAATGAATGAATGAATGAATGAATGAATGAATGAATGAATGAATGAATGAATGCGAACTAAGAAAGCAACGAGAAAAGAACAAAAAGGAAGAAGTATAACAATAAAATCAAGCTAATTGTTCAGAAGCCATTTACAATCGTGCAAATGTTGATACATTGACACACAATGTAACATACGGCAAATTTACTCAAGTGTTATTGCACACGATAGCATCCAGCAATATTTATGCAAATGTTAATGCATACGGTAGCATACGGCCAATAGCCACAGGAGGTATATAATTTGTCATGGTAATAAATATTCGCATACAACTGAAGTAAATATTCATTTTAAGATACATTAGAAAAAAAAAGAGAAAAAGAAAGAGAACGATGGATGGAAAGTAGAAGGAAGAACAGAAAGAAAGAAATGAAATATTAAAGAAATAATAATAATAATAATAATAATAATAATAATAATAATAATAATAATAATAATAATAATAATAATAATAATAATAATAATACTGATGAAAAAAATAATTATGCTGGTAGGAGTATATAATGCACACAAAAGAATACATCTGTTTAAGAATGGCTTCCCGTCAGAAGTTCATTTTGGGCATTATTTCACTATATATTTCTTTCACTTCATTGGAGAAATTTTAAATTTAAGTTGACTTAAATTATGTGTTCTGAGACTTCTAATTTCACAATAATTAATTAAGGCCATTACACGCAATACAGTCTCAAAGCATAATGTTAAAGCATGAGCAAAATCAGCCTAATTAGCAAATATATTTATGCATATTATTAGTTTTAATTTATCATACATGGTGATGTGACAATAAGACAAATATCGACACAATGTTTCATGTTTCTTTTAAGGTGGCGCTCTAAAGCTTTGTATTTAGCATACGATTAGATATGTATAGAAATAAAAACATTTCTCAAGTTTTCCTCACTTGTTTTATTGACTTAAGAACTTTTATTTCCCTTTATTTTGGTGTTTAATTCTTGTGTGTAAACTATTCCATAAAGATTATAGGACCAAAAGATTGTGTTTGTTTCACTTTGTTATTTTTATTTACTTACATAGAGACAAGTCAACTAATCAGGATTTCAATCCTTGGTTAACATTTTAAAGGTAAGTTTCTCATTTTCTTTGATACATGGTAATATTTTGTGTTCTGATTTGATTATTATCTGTTTGAATGATAAAACCCATGTCAGACAGAAATTTGTATTTTTTGTTTTGCCTACTGTTCGTCCTTATATTGTTTCTTCACGAACTTTAACGAAATTTCGCGAACAATTTTGATTACATATAAACCCTGAATGAAACGCAGTGAAGTATTATATACATACATACATACATACATACATACATACATACATACATACATACATACATACATGCATGCATGCATGCATGCATGCATGCATGCATGCATGCATACATACATACATACATACATACATACATACATACATACATACATACATACATACATACATACATACATACATACATACATACATACATACATACATACATACATCTGTTACTTGCTAATGATTACATTAAAATATTAGCTTACTATCTAGTGCCTAGTGCTTAAATCTTGATATCATTTTTATATAATTGATTGTGCTAGTTAGGAGTTAGGTTGGTTTTTATAATGGAGAGAGAGAGAAAGACAGATAGAAACAAGAGAGACAGACAAACAGAGTGGAATGACGTTGCTCATTACAATCCTTGCCATTTCATCTGGGATCAATTGACATAAAGTCTGGTACGTATTGTATAGACAGTACAGTGTTGTTTCGGATGTCGGTTGTATGTTCACGATTATGCGAGACACGTTAGAGGCACGTAGTGCTAAAACTTTCCCAGATGCGTATACCGCGTGCCAAACCTCATCATTTTCTGTAACCAGCTTTTTAGGATTATTGGTAGGGGGGAGGATCTGAAACAGAAGATTCTGTTTTATATTCCTTTCGATGTTCTTTAAATGAACACTTGTATGGGTTAGTCAAAAGTAACAATCATGTATAAAGTTGACGGTCAATCTTGCATTGGTTGCTGACAATTGACAAGCTTAAATAACGTTCAAGGTTAATCTTGTATGTATTAGCAACAAGTAATAAGTCTATACAAAGCTGATTGTTAGTCGATCATGGATTAGTGACAAATGACCAGACTATATAAAACTGATGGATAATCTTGTATCATTTTGGAAAGTATATATAAATGTGACGGTTAGTCTTGCTTAGATTAGGGACCAATCATTCGGATTAGTGACCAGTCCCTATATTTTTCAGGATTAATCTCGCACCAAGGGACAAGTCTATATAAGGTAGATGATTAATCTCTTACAGATTAGTGACTAGTGTTAAGTACTCAGTCAGGTTGAGGTTAATCTTATTTGGATTCGGGACCAGGGACCAGTCTAGATAAAGTTGACGGTTAATCTTTGCTTGTCCGGCTAAAGAAAAAAAAAAACGGAGCGGCTTACCGCTTTCCAACAGCTGGAGTTTGACCGAGGAAATAAAAAGTACAGGTAATCGTTATATAATTGGGCGTTGGACCTTTCACTCTCCTGTCCAGGCCATAGATAGATGGTGCTGTAAACAAGTAAATAACCACCTGTTATTTATATTTGGCAACACCGAGCGTCTTCGCTATCCAAGGTTCCGATAACTCTGTCTTGGGTTAAATAGGATTGTAGAAACATTGGCTAGCGAAGATGAATTCAGGGATGATATTGGCCAACCAACCGTTCAGTACACCATGAGGTTGACCAATTTTTTTTTTTTTTTAATATACTAAACTTTGTTGAACACCCATTCAACCAATCAAAATTGAAATGTAGCACATGCAGCCTACCGGTTTCCAATCTCGTACCCTAAGACCGAGGAAATAATCTCTCTCTCTCTCTCTCTCTCTCTCTCTCTCTCTCTCTCTCTCTCTCTCTCTCTCTCTCTCTCTCTCTCTCTCTCTCTCTCTGGTTAAATAATTGTTGCTTCCCTCTATTATTTTGTTTGCATGCAACACACACACACACACATACACACACACACACACACACACACACACACACACACACAATTTATCCTCTTGAGTAGCTTAGGGTAGTTAGAGTTTAGAAATGGAAACATATATCCGATATCAAACATTTGTGCCTTTTGGTTTCTCGATAACACCTCCACTATCTCAAACTAAACTTTAAAATTACGTTATTTATATGGTTTAATGATCAATAGAAATATATTTTACTTGTCGTTGTATATATTGGAATATGGCAGATAAATATTTAAAAGGTATTACTATGTATTTATAAAACTTTCGTAAGAGAGAGAGAGAGAGAGAGAGAGAGAGAGAGAGAGAGAGAGAGAGAGAGAGAGAGAGAGAGAGAGAGAGAGAGAGAGAGTATTTTCAAATTACGTAGTATTTGCTTTTAAACTGAACGTTATTATCAACAATTTTCTTCTATTTCCAGACCAATATCTTTGTTTGTATGTTTGAATGTGCGGCTTAGGATAAACTGAATTTGTTTAATTAAAAAACAAACAAATTTTAAAAATCCATAACACGTTTCATCGAATCAAACCCTAATATTTTGTAGACTGTATTGGGGAAAAAAAACTAAAGAAGTATCCAGAGATTATTTGCTTCCCAAATTTGTATATATGATTCTACTGATGTCCTCGTCCGTAGCTTAATTGTAGAAATCAACATACTATAGGTGACATGGACTGGGACCAATCAAAGGGAAGGGGTTGGGGGGCATCGCGCCATTTAATCCGGACCTCAACCTCGGGACTTGGTTTTTTCATAGTATAATATAATTATAAATATACTTTGTTGTGTGAGTACTCAGTTTAGTTTTAAATCTTTACAAAGTTAATCATTTGACTTTGTTTTGGCATTCGATTCATTTTCTAATTTCATTACAACCATGGCCTATTGGCCTAAAACTTTAGAAGTCGACTGATAAATCTCTCTCAACCTCTGAAAGGGGCCTGTCAAGGACTTTGCTCTTCTGTGCAGAAGAATGTATTGTTTTTAGATCAGGCTTTTTTCTGTGTTTGTTTTTTATTTGTTTGTTTTTCACAGCAATTTAAACATTATATTGACTATAACTATACCATGTCAAAGAAATGGGTTGACCTGAGCCGGTATCAAACATGTAACCATCCTATTATGAGTCCGAAGCTCTACCAAGTGAACTACGGTTGCTTCCTGCAGATTTATTTAAATAACACCAGTCCGGAGTACAAGTGATTTATATAACTAACGTAGTTAAGTTTAATATTTTTAAAAATAATTTTAGCCAGTGCAAGTAATTATTACAGTTTAAGTATAGTTATAACATTTGTTGCTGATAACTATATGTGTATATTGCAATATATTAGTTATAGCAAAGTTTATTTAAACAATTTAAATAGTAAGGGAGAATTTTCTTACATATTAGGTTCCGTACCAACTCGGAAAGAGAAATACCCGTTATTGTAATTTTCATTAAATCATCTAAGTTTCTTACAGGCGAATCGAAAATGTGCAACAAAAAAATGAAAACTGTACATAAGTGGAAAAAGGCTAAATTTAATATTGTTCTTAAACAATACAATAACACTTTGTGTTAAATCTGAACTGAACATTCTTTAAAATCTTTTTTAAAATACTTAATTTTGTTTTTTTCTCATAAAGGATTTACCAAAAGTTATATATATATATATATATATATATATATATATATATATATATATATATATATATATATATATATATATATATATATACATATATACATAGACATATACATACATATATACATATACATATATATATATATATATATATATATATATATATATATATATATATATATATATATATATATATATATATATATATATATATATATATATATATATATATATATATATATATATATATATATATGTATCTATATATGTATCTATATATATATATATATATATATATATATATATATATATATATATATATATATAGGATGTTGAAACATTCAGAAGTTATAACTAATAACTAACGTACAGATGTAAAAAGACATATACTATGACATCAAATAAGCAAAGTTGGTTTTACACCTGGAATCATTCTAGGGGTACATGGTTTGAAATGATTTCAAAAAAATGATTGTGAAATTTTTTTATGGGCCATTTATGTCATAGCTTTTGAAATTAGAAATCATAAATAGAAGGGTCGATGTAGATCGTACAAAGGTCAAGAATTTATTTTGGCCATGCAATTGATTTAGAAAATTATTTTGAAAGACCATTCTAATGTATTTATTTGACAAATCATTAAATTATTACACCGCATTAAACTTGCACATTTATAGCTCATGGTTGGTGCGAATAATTACAGTCAAAATATATTAAAATGTATCAATTTTAAAACAGGATCATTCTGAAAACCTGAACTCGTATAACTTATCTTTTATGTACCTACATTGTGTATACAAATTTTGTTTCACCCATAATTCATCAAACTTTGATAAATCAAATCTTAGTCTAGTAATATTATGCTTTCTCCGATGAAAGTAAGAGACAATAGACAGATAGATAGATAGATAGATAGATAGATAGATAGATAGATAGATAGATAGATAGATAGATAGATAGATAGATAGATAGATAGATAGATAGATAGATAGATAGATAGATAGATAGATAGATAGATAGATAGATAGATAGATAGATAGATAGATAGATAGATAGATAGATAGATAGATAGATAGATAGATAGATAGATAGATAGATAGATAGATATGAGACCACTTATTTTGGCCGCCCACTCCACCCATTCTTTGTCTCATCAATGGCCTTTGTTGTCAAATGATAATCGTGATTTTGTGTAGCTATACTTTTTGGTTTCGGGGAGGGTGTTTGTGCTTGGGAGGTTGGTGGAATATTTACTAATCAACCAGAAAACATAATATTTGTGGTTATTATTAAGTTAGTACTTATTCTCGTACTATTGTTACTGCTACTACTATACAACTTAAGAAGAATAAAATGGTGTAACATTGAAGGATTATTTGAAAGTATGATCTTTTGGGTTCGGCAAGATTATTATATTGTTCTTAAATGGTATTATCGAAAATTATGAGGCTATTGTTAAACTATAGTGCACAACGTATACAGAAATTAATAATAATAATAATAATAATAATAATAATAATAATAATAATAATAATAATAATAATAATAATAATAATAATAATAATAATAATAATAATAATAATAATAATAATAATAATAATAACAATTTTTAGTCTAGTAATATTACGCTTTCTCCGATGAAAGTAAGAGACAATAGACAGATAGATAGATAGATAGATAGATAGATAGATAGATAGATAGATAGATAGATAGATAGATAGATAGATAGATAGATAGATAGATAGATAGATAGATAGATAGATAGATAGATATGAGACCACTTATTTTGGCCGCCCACTCCACCCATTCTTTTTCTCATCAAAGGCCTTTGTTGTCAAATGAGAATCGTGATTTTGTGTGCTTATACTTTTTGATTATTTGAAAGTATGATCTTTTGGGCTTCGGCAAGATTATTATATTGTTCTTAAATGGTATTATCGAAAATTATGAGGCTATTGTTAAACTATAGTGCACAACGTATACAGAAATTAATAATAATAAGAATAATGATGATGATGATAATAATAATAATAATAATAATAATAATAATAATAATAATAATAATAATAATAATAATAATAATAATAATAATAATAATAATTATTATTATAATAATAATAATAATAATAATAATAATAATAATAATAATAATAATAATAATAAAAATAATAATAATTTTTAGTCTAGTAATATTATGCTTTCTCCGATGAAAGTAAGAGACAATAGATTATTATTATTATTATTATTATTATTATTATTATTATTATTATTATTATTATTATTATTATTATTATTATTATTGGTGGTGGTAATGATGATCATTTTATGATCATCATTTCTTGCAACGTAAGTCATTCGTTCCTACATATGAGAGAGAGAGAGAGAGAGAGAGAGAGAGAGAGAGAGAGAGAGAGAGAGAGAGAGAGAGAGAGAGAGAGAGAGAGAGAGAGAGAGAGAGAGAGAGAGCATTCTAATGCCAGACCGCTCCGTTGACCTAGTGGTTAGAGCGTCCACCTCCGATGCGAGTGGTCGTGGGTTCGATCCCCGGTCGAGTGATACCAAAGACTTACAAAAATTGTACTATCAGCTGCCTCTCTTGACGCTCAGCATTAAGAACTTAGTGATATGACTAGTTGACCTGGTGTCTGGACAATGCGACTGGGTGGGACGTCATGCTACATGTCTGCGGCTTGATGCCCCAGTATTAGACGTCACTATAAACTGCCAGACCGTAGACATTGTAGCGATATGACTGAAAAATTGTTAACGGCTACGTTAAAAATCATAATGATATCACATCACATTCTAGTGACATTTCTACCTAAAATGTGATATTTATGTCAATGTGTTTTAAGGAATGTTCACCGACCGTAAAATGATTATGTCATTCAAAAAACTCGGTAGGTCCGAAGTTTATTGTGTGAATCAAACTTTGTTACTACTATCATTCTATTCGCGGCGAGACGTCTATCATCAAGTAAGAGCCTTATATATATATATATATATATATATATATATATATATATATATATATATATATATATATATATATATATATATATATATATATATATATATATATATATATATATATATATATATATATATATATATATATATATATATATATATACAGAGAGAGAGAGAGAGAGAGAGAGAGAGATTAAAAAGCCTTTAGTTGCCAATGTGATAAGTATATCGATCAAACACCGCTGAATATTCCAGATTCTCCGCGAAGTGTACACTTAAACCAAGAGCCTTACCAGAGTTTTGTTTAATTTAGATCTGCGAGAAGTACAGAGTGGGTAATATTTCACATGTGTGTTTATCGAAGTCTTGAAAAACTAATGTAGTACATTGTGCGATGTGCTGTGCTATAGTTTGTTTAAGGGAAATATTTTCGATTTCACAGAAATGAGTCTTCCGTTGTGTATCATATACGTTAAGAAACTGCATAATTTTGTACCTTTCCGTCTTATTATTCACTTGACCACATCATTACTTATTTGATTTCGATGTGCGTCAACAGATGGGTAACGTCTTGAAATAAAATAATTCTTAATGGGTAAAGGAGAATTTAAAGATTGCTGCCTTTAATTAGCTATACGCATGACAGAAGGAAATATGCGGTCAATTGGGCATAAACGTATAATGTACTCCTCACGTAATTAATGCATATTTATTCCTCGTGTACACAATACATACGCCTCTTTTAAATATACGTAAATTGCCTTTGTGCGAGTTTACTATCTATACACTTGAGGTCTTTTATGATAGGATACGATCTAAATAATTATCACTTTGTTTTTTATTTTAAATGTGATAAGAAACAAAACCACCAGTTTTTGAGTTCTTTTATAATTTAAAATTGAAAAGGTACACTAGCTGAACCTGAAAATGTTTAAGCACATTAAATGAATACAATATCATGTTTATTGAACTTTAAAAATGGTGTGAATTGAGCAAAGATTATTTACCGTAAACATGCGGCTGTTTTATTTAGGTCTGGTTCCCCACCGCGAACCTCCTCTGTAACGAGATCTGTGGTTGGTCGATTGAAAGGAAATGTCGCCCCAGGCAACCTTGCACGAAGCACTAATGTGTGGCACGAAGATAAAGCTATTGAAAATTGAAAGCAGGCAAAATGAACTTGAGGCGGCAATGGGGAATGTCATTAGATGACGACTATTTTACTTTTGAAACAAAAATAATTGCGATATATTAAAGTTTGTCGATATAGTTTTTACAAGTTAAAACCCTTGATCACTGATGTTCATGTTGCAAATATAAATAAGCTATATAACATTCATTTATCTTAGCGTAAAAACACAAGGGGTTGTTTCAAAAGCTCCTTTTCCCCATGTAATGTCAAAGGGTCACCGAGATGTGATTTCCGCCGGTAAATGGCGGAGGCTAAATTCAGGGTTTTTCCTTGGGGCTGTTCACAGGGAACAAAAGGTTCTTAATTGTAATAAATTGAGACGGGAACGGAGGGTCTTTAGCGGTAATTGCGGTGAAATCACCTCGAGACGGAGATCTGAAAGGTAGTAATCATTGGGTTCTAATGCACGTATTACGGCTACGAAAGATACCTCGGCACACACTAAGGCTAAGACGATACTTTTTTAATGGCGATAAGTATAACGAGTCGAGATTCGCAAATAAAACAATGAACTAAGTATATGTTTGCATTTATTTCAAGTATTTATATTCCTTGAACAGGAAAATTTATTTTATTTGATAATAATATATTACTATAAAAATTCAAACAAGAAACGTGTTTCGAACGTATTTCATACAGTTCAATTATAAACGACCTTGACTTTCGTTTTCATATAAATGGCGTTTGGAGGAGGAAACCCTCATTCTATAATATTCATCAGGAAATCAGAAGCCTCATTTTAGCATTTGTTGGCTTCGATTATATCGTGTACAATGAATGAATATTTTTTAAAAAGTTAATTGCCTATCGGTTTATAACAATGTTCATGCCTAATTTTCGAAATGTTAAGTACATACATTTTGGACTCAATCTCAATGTCTGTCGGTTTCGACATACCGTAATTTGACGCTGAATAAACAAGCAAGTTAGAGACAGCGTTTGTAAACTATAAGTGCAAGTCCTGTTGATCGTTTTGACATCTACTATATACATCTACTGTATAATAATGTCTGCAAAAATGTATGTATGTATGTTTTACTTCATGAAGCGGTGGTGGTGGTGATATTAGTTATTTATATCTTTCAATATGACTACGTGCCTAAGAAATCAGCTTTTACTAGAGAGACTCAGAATATGTTTAGAATTCATTTGATTGCCTATGGGATTAATATTGATGATGAACAAAAAAAGGCGATATAGTCATGGAATGTCGAACTACTTACTCACTTGGTTGTCTCTTTCTTTTCTGATTTGAATTCGTCTTTGAATAGAGAATGGACGGGATTCACGGTAATCGTCAAAATACCCAAATGACAGGTAACTCAAAGTACCTAAATATATTTAATTTACTAAATATTTAGTCAGTGTAATGTTTCATTCTCAGAATGGCTATATTTCATGCCACTTCTTAAGTCGATAATTCCCCCCTCCTCGCCTCTCTTACTCTCTGACATGCTCAATGAATTAGTTACTAGATTTGCATGCACCCTAAAAGCCAATATTGAAAAGATAAAATTTAGATTGCCTCCCTTCATCTACTGAGGAAAACAATGGAAGTAACGCTGGCATGTTTTGTGGGATTAAAAAAAATTGATTCCATAGAATGTTTCTAAAAACTAAGAAAATTTTAGCTCATCTTAAGGTGCAGGAAAGGCTTTGCTTCTAAAGTCGGATTCATTTTTTTTTTTTTTTTTTTTGTCTGAGTTCACCTTTTTGTGCCCACAACTCTCAAGACTCTGCAAGGTCCATTCCTTAAATTTAGAAACATTCAAAGCAAAGACCGAGAATTTTTAAGATACATTTATCAAATTATCAGCTCTGACCTCTTTTCACCTGTAAATATTCTGCAAGTTTTAAAAATTTCATTTCAATGGACATGAGTCAATTGCAAGGTCAGAAATATTATTTTTAAATGTTGTGTGAATTTAAAGTTTTAAAAGTTGTAGTAATTTAATTTTAATAGTTGAAAGAACTGAAAGTTAATAGTTGCAAGGATTTAAATTTAATAGTTGTATAATTTAAATTTAATAAGAGTATGAATTAAAGACTCTAATCATATTTGGTGAAATGTTTATCTCTAGTTTTTGTATGGATTGCTCCGCTTGCGGCACAGAAAATATTTCTTTCGTCCCTCCCCTCCTCCTCATTTTTGTTAATAACATTAATATTTATAATTAATATTAGAAAAATTACTGGGATGAGACTTTTTAAGTGTAGATAATACACATAGGTAAATTTGCTCCTATGTAAAATCATTCAGTTTTTACCAGGGATCATGTTTTGTTTAATTAGCAATATTAAATATATATTATTCTTTGATATATTTTGCATACATATTTCTCTAGAATGTATAATAGTAAACTGATGATGTTTTCTCTTGAATGTTTTAAAGTGTACAAACAGTACTGTTGGGTAGTGTTAAAGTAACGTTGACACATAGGTGCATATGAAATGAGTCGAAACAACATCTGCTCTTTAAATCACTTGGTAATTAACTAACCCAAAGTAAGAAATCATTAATAAAGTACTAGAAGTAGATCTTTGATAAGAGCTGTCACTACGCACGAAAAGAGATTTAAAATGAGCATCCCACGCCGTGTATTGTTCACAGACCTTTTATTATAATTCATGATAGTTTCATACGGACTATAAATATAAGTACAGCGTTTAAGTCTTAATGACACACACACAAACCTATCTATCTATCTATCTATCTATCTATCTATCTATCTATCTATCTATCTATCTATCTATCTATCTATCTATCTATCTATCTATCTATCTATCTATCTATCTATCTATCTATCTACATACCTACATCCATACCTACAAACATACCTACCTACCTACCTACCTACCTACCTACATATATACATACACATCACACACACACATACACACACACACATATATATATATATATATATATATATATATATATATATATATATATATATATATATATATATATATATATATATATATATATATATATATATATATATATACACACAAATCGTATGGCGAATAACAACCGTTTTAAGCGCACTGGATCCACCAAGGGATCACGTGTGTCAGGGATTGATTAAAATAGATGCAATTAACTGACGACGAACAGTGCGAAACTAGTAACTAACTAGCCTGAGCGCTTTCGACTCTTAATGAGTCTTTTTCAAAGGCAAATACAAAACATATATACGACAAACAAATAAACACAAAAATGTTGTGTTTGTAAACCTCTACATGGCTGTCTCCACATGGGTTAAAACTATAAATACAACCAGCTTGTATAGACTAGTTGCGGATACTGAAAACGGTGTATAATTCCCTAAAAGTCTACAAGCCAAAGCGACATCTATTTTTACTTTTTGTACGTTTATGTAACGCAGATTATATCCCGGATATTTGATTCTATACCGGTTATTCCTATAGTAAAAATTGTAGGATACTAAGAAGATTTATAAAATGTTAAATTCTACTAGTGCATAGTTTTCATTTTCATATATATGCAATAAACTGACGATGGACAGTGCAAAACTAGTAACTGACTAGCCTGAACGCTTTCGACTCTTAAAACACAGACAAAACAAACATAAAAACCGTTGTGTAAAACTCTACATGGCTGTCTCTACATGAATTAAAACTATAGATACATTATGTCTCAACCAGCCTGTATAGACTTGTTGCAAATGCTGAATGGTGTTTCTATTTCCCTAGAAATCTATAAACCATAGCGACATCTATTACTTTGTGTACCTTTATGTAACGCAGATTATATCCTGGATATTTGATTCTATACCGGATATTTTATTCTTATAGTAGTACTTAAAGAATACGAGAAAAAGTTAGAAAAGTTTGAAAAGAGACTGTGTCGGCTACAAAGAATAATTTTACTAGTGCAAGGCTTTCTTCTTTCTTTTTCTAGTTTTTTTTTGTTTTAGACCGTTTTATATATATATATATATATATATATATATATATATATATATAT